>MPNW01000695.1:47109-63008 GCA_011800805.1 Hirudo medicinalis | reverse complement strand
TCATCATCATCATCATCATAATTCATGACTCTTTCCTTCCTCTCGTTCTTAATTGACGTCGCAAATTTATTCCAAGCAATCAATCATCTTCGTTCCACCCAGAAACTAAAAGCCACGGAAAGGGTTTGAATCACGACCCTCAGATGGATGAACTTCCGGGGCCATTACTTCAACTTTCCTTGAACCAACTCTCTGCCCTTAGGGGCTATGGAGGTGGGGGTACTGTGGACCTCTACAAACCGACCCCCGAAAGTGTCTTGGTCCAGGGGGGGCTTAAAATTGGACTTCATTGGAATGGAGGATGGGGTCGGAATTAAAGGTGGTGCTGTGAGTTGTTTGCACTTTTGCTGACAACATTCGAGCGCCATGTTTGCCGTATTTAGTCGATTTTAAATTTCTTAAATAATAATAATATTAATAATAAAAATAATACTAATAATAATGTTGATAATAATAATAATAATAATAATAATAACAATAATAATAATGATCATAGTGATGATGATGATGATGAGGCTGTTGACGACGACGTTGACGATGATGATTACTACTATGGCAACAACAACAACAACAATAACACAACAAAACACTTGCAACAAGTCGAAGAAGAAATAAACACAAACATAAACAAACATAAACAAACAAACACAAACACAAACATACTTCTCTGAAGAGGGAAAAAAAGATTTCCAAACGATTTAAAGCAAATGAGGATGAAATGAGCGGATGAATTGATTACGAATAAGAAAATAAAAAGCTTGTTTTTGTCGCGAGAGGGCAGATTCACAATGGAAGGATGTTTTTGCTCAATTTTCTTTTTCTGTCCATCCTTCCCTCAGCTCAACTCTTTAGCCACTCGTTCGTCAACAGTCCTACCCATCCCCTTACCCACTCGTTCGCTACCCACCCAGCCACCCCTTCAGAGTCCGCTCACCCATCGTTCGTTTAATTATCGCCCATCTATTCGGGTTTTTTGTTTGCCTCTTCATCGAATGTTTGGTGTCGATGCTCGCCATCCCTCCCCTTTGATTTGCACTACAGTGTGCAGAAAATGAGCCGTGTTGATGTCGTATTTATAATTTATTTATATAATATTATATTATAATTTATTTATTCGCTTGTTAATTCAATCGTCATAAAATGGCATTTGTTGCAAAAAGTTAGTGTTCGGTTCTAGTTTAATTAGATGATCGGAAATTTAAAAAAAATAATTTTATTTTGCCAGCAGCAACAAAATAATAATAACAATATTAATAATAATAATAATAATAATAATAATAATAATAATAATAATAATAATAATAATAATGATAATAACAACAATAACAACAANTTCATCATCGCTTCACTATCACTTTTCCAAGAACATTGACTCGGATTTCGTGACTTGAGTCGAGTTAGGGGATATTAAATATGATGTTAGGATGGTTGAGTGGGTAAGTGAGTGAATGAATGAGTGAACGCCAGTCACTGGATTTCGAATAAGATAACCTTCTCATTTCCCTGGATTTGCATCAAATTCCTTAGAAATGCGCATCCATTGTAACAGAGAGGTTTTGATTAAAATCATAAATCCCTCTAAACAACCGCATATCTTAACTAACTCTCTCCATCCACCCATCCACTCATCCTTGCATCTATCCATCCATCCATCCATCCATCCATCCACCCACCCATCCATCCACTCATCCTTGTATCTATCCATCCATCCACCTATCCACCCATCCTTGTATCTATCCATCCATCCATCACTCAATTGTGATTGGCTCAGTCATCCTCCGGAACTGATTGGCTGTTATTTATAACCATATCAGAGGCGGCTATCTTTGACTTCATCTCCCAGTTGCACCAGGAAAAGAGGTTCGGGCGGAATGGAAAACCCTGGAAAAGACCGGAAGCAAACTCCATGAGCAGTAGAGCGTGGAACAAACACGCTTCGTCACGCTTCGACGAGCACAAGCACCGCTGTATTGACCGTGGTGTTACTCTTTCTGTAATGTGAGGAAAGCGCTCTGAGCTTGCAACAAATAGGGGTGACAAGAATTATGATGATGATGATGATGATGATGATGATGACGACGACGACGACGATGATGATGATGATGATGATGATGATGGTGATGATGATGATGTCGATTGTAAGGATGAAGATGATGATGTTGGCGATGATCGTGAAAGTCAGAGTGATGATGGCAATGGATGAAGATACCAGTGATGATGATGATCATCATCCTCTCACATCATCAACACCCTCATTAATATTCTCATCATCATACTTCTCCCCATAATCCACCATCATCCAGGCCAGTACATATTTACCGAGCTAAAACACAACGTGCAATAGAACCGAACTGCGCACCCAGTCCGTCCACCCCCCCGAGTGTCGTAATGGATTCGTCCGCAGGGGTAATACCTCATCAAGATAATGAAATCACTTCCACCATTTGTATCCTTATTTAGTGTCTTTTATTTTATCTGTCAACAACGAACTTGGAGCCCTGAGGGGTGTCGGGATGTATAATTTGGTACGGTTCGTTTGAGGGGGTGTCGGCTAGACCGTAATAAGGTTTATGTAGGGGAGTTCTGAAAGAATTATTCGTAGTTTTTTTTGTCAGGATTGTCATTGAATTTCATCAAAAGAACTGTTTTTATATTCAAATCCAAGGATTCGACATTAAACATTCCAAGGGTTTTCTTTTCAATCGAAAACATCGGTTTTAAAATTAAAAATAAAACCAAAATAAAAAAATTTAAAAAATCAAACTGAATTTAAACTTAGTCGTAATATTTATTAGAATTAAATACTTATCATTCTTTTTGCTTCCATCTTTCACACGAATAACTCAAGGTCAATGCCTTTCAGGGATCAATTTTATTTTGGCGGCCGTCGTGTATTCATGCGCTACAGAAATGATTTACTGACTCCCAAGCCACCATGAATAAAGCGCCACATAAATAAGACAGCAGGGTCCTTATTAATATTACTTATTATGTAATAATATTACATCGGCAGCCTGTACACACCTCTAACTCAGCCACAGCAAACTGGTTTCTACAGTCTCTTGGATGTGGTACAGTTATTATTGTTTACAGCTCAATGGAATGGGATGAATGTGAATATGAATATGAATATGAATATGAATATGAGTATAAATATGAGTATGAGTATGAGTATAAATATGAGTATAAGTATGAATATGAGTATGAGTATAAATATGAGTAAGAATATGAATATGAGTATGAATATGAGTATGAGTATAAATATGAGTAAGAATATGAATATGAGTGTGAATATGAGTATGAGTATGAGTATAAATGTGAGTATGAATATGAGTATAAATATGAGTATGAATATGAATATGAATATGAAGACGATTGTGACGGTAGTTGTCTGCAATTGCCCTGGAACAATAGAAGCAGAGTTAATCAACAAAGAGAAGTAAACTACTGAACAACATCTCAGCCACCCTCTCACCCCAAACCAGGTGTTGGCCATAGGTCGTTGAACCCAAATGACCTTGAGTGATATAAGAATATTGAGGCCACTTCCGGCTGTCAAGATCCTTCTGATTGGTTGACCTCGATTCAGTTGATCCGCCATGTTTGCATTCCTGTTGGTCGAGCACCATAAACAAAAGACGTGACTGCCGCAGCGACTCCGGCTGCAAAGGCGACGGCAGCTATCGTGGTAGCGACAGTCGATGTAATTTAAATTGGTGTTATTATTTGGAAATATCTTTTTAAATATTTTAAAATTTGTTTAAATATTTTTTCACGAATGACTCACATCCGGTTGTTTACACCATCGAGATCAATCTTATATACATTTTTGTTTTGCTTCAGTAACTTAACTGGAATTCATTTCTACTGTTGTAATTATTATAAGTTATTATTATTATTATTGTGAATATTATTATGAGTTATCATTATTATTGTTATTATAAGTTATTATTGTTGTAATTATTGTTGTTGTTATTATTATTATTATTATTAATGTTGTTAGTATTACTATTGTTGTTATTAATATTATTGTCACTATTATTATTATTGCTATTATTATTAATATATTATTATTATTAATGTTGTTACTATTACTATTATTATTATTGTTATTATTATTATTATTATTATTATTATTATTATCATCAAAATATTATTCCAAATTCAGACTTTAATCCCCTAAATCTCCTCAAACCGCCCTTCGATTCCCACGGGCGGTCAGATGTACCACGGATCTGCTTAAGAATTATCACCATGACAACGGTTTTCGTTGACAACGGAACGACGCCACAGGGGCACTTCGGCCTTCAAGGTCGCCATTCCCGGGCTCAGCTATTTTTAAGCCGGCTCCAATTAATTTGAATTTCGAATCAATTCGAAAAAGTGCCGAAAAATCCAACGAAATCTTACTACCGTTGTTGTTGTTGCTATTGTTATTATTATTGTCGTCGTCGTCGTGGGTATTACCGCCGTCACTTTATTCGCCGTCACATTAATGCCGTAATATTATAATTAATATATAATTTCAATAATATTTTTAATCGTAATTTTTAATTACATAATGTTTTAATAATATTAATAATTATTATTAAATAATAATATTATAATTAATAATAATAATTTTTATAATAATTAATAAATAATAATTTTACAATTAATTACGATAATAATTATTATTACTAAATAATAACACTGCAATTAATAATTATAATTAATATTATTAATTATAATAATAATATATTATTATAATAATAATTATAATAATATCATTATATAATAATAATATGACAATAATAATATTACAACAATAATATATAATAACAATAATAATTACTAATTAACTAATAAATGTAACTAATAACAATAATAATAATAATTATTATTATTATAGGATATCACCCCCAAAAGAGTAAGAACGTTTACTAAAGCAAGCACGACGACGACATAGGTTGATGACTGCGCTGACCGCTCCAATGTTCATCTCAGATTTTCAAACTCCGGACGAGAATTTATTCCGAATAAAAGGGCGAATAATCAAAATAATTGAAAGTCAAATTAAATTAAAGGTAAAAATAAAATAATTATCAATCAAATAACTTCAATAACATGCGAAAATGAATCGCAAAAAGATGGAGACGAACTTGGGCTCGAACCTATCGACGCCCTGTTCGTGTTATTTACCTGTCGACAGGGTTGCTACAGTGTCGTCTGCTCTGTACTCGTCCATGAAGGCGGCAAATATAAATCATATTAGTATGTAGTCATATTATATTAGGGGTAAATAATTAATATTCCAAGGAATTACGAGAATAAAAGCATGACAATATTTCTAATTATAATATCTCAATTACAGACAAATCCATCTTTGAGAGAAACATTCCAGGTCAAGTATTAGTCATCGAATGGTAATTATGCAAGCGTGTCATGGGGGAGGTGCATTCTGAGTTTCAACCAATAGGGAAAATAAGGTCGAGCCCAGACTAATAAACCCCCGGGCGGTCGTACGAATTTTTGAACACCTAATGAAATATCAAAGTGAGTTGAATAATCTGGGCTTCACAAAGGGAACCAACAGAAAATGTGCAAGCCAAAAATATCCTCCGACAAAGTAGTCTATGAATAATCATGAGCTGAAGACCATCTGGGCATCACAAAGGGAACCAATAGAAAATGTGCAAGCCAAAAATATCCTCCGACAAAGTAGTCTATGAATAATCATGAGCTGAAGGCCAAAACAATTGGAAAAGAATTCAAGTTTATATCGTCAGGACACAAAATACACGAACATCGACAAGGGAGACCATGGCAACCGACAATACCGATCACAACAACAAGTTACAACAACATTATTACCTGAATGTGAACAGTACATAGCTCGCTTACAACGGTGCACCAGGACTACCTCAAAATAAAGATCGCAGATTTCATTGCAATTAACTGACGACACCGATTACATTGGCAGACAAGTTACACGTCGAATTACACATCAAAGGAGAAAACCTGCAATCAAATTGTACTTCGTCAAAACGAGCCACACGAACTTGAGACCATCTGGTTGGTCATCGATATCAAAAATCATAATTTTTCATAAAACATGGCCATGTCAGAACGTCATCGTAATATCATTGCCAAGCTTTCTTAGACGACATCGTTGGCAACATTTCGCAAATAATCGCAAGCCGACATTCACAGAGCAGACGATTCCGTTCGAACGGAACGTGCTTCTCACGTGGACCGACGACGACTCGGAACTTTTCTTCTCGCCGAACGAGGGATCGAACCCTGGGCCTTCGACTCGACAAATCGAGAATTTCACAGAATAATAATTACAACAAAATATCAAGGAAGATATGACATCAGTATTGTTATTATTATTATTAATAATTCATTATTATATCAATACCAGCATGCCAAAAACAATTCTCCAACAAATAATGCAATCCACGACGACAATCGTCTTCGACACTCTGCCTAGTTTGAAGAAACGCACGGATAAATTCTAAGGCACCCAGGTGCGGCCTGTCAGCAAAGGAGATAAACCTGCTACTTGAGCTTCTGTAAAAATACCCTAAGAGCAAAAACTTGGTGAAGGAAAAACCAGGCCATTTTGGACAATTGGACAAAAAGTGAGCTTAGAATCCCAAGCAGAGAGACGCAAACTGCCAAGCAGACAGTCGTCGAAGAATACAAACCAAGGCACTGTTGGCAAACCAAGGACTTGTGAGAAGGTACTGAGGTCAGCAAAATGAACACTGCCCCTGATAACAGCAAAGTCGTCTTTGACTTTCACCTACTGATCAGCTGCCATGGACGTGTCGATCGTCACTGGGACGACACCAGATATGTCGACTAAACACGACAACAATTCATCAACAAAGTTTCAACGACACCGACAACGGCACGCCAAGGTTTAACAAGAACCTACCTAAAAAAAAAATACAGCCAGCCGTTTCGAGACCACAAAAGAAATCGATCCGATCAAAAATATCCAAAACAAAATCCTGTGGGAACTTGACAGTTCTTGAGTTCTTGCATTGCAGGAGGATTCCTCAATCATAGTAGTAGACTTTGGCATCGTCGGGGACGATCGCTTTGGCGTCGTAGACCCTGAACATCCGGATGAAGGACTCGATGATCGGCTCGTCGCATATCCTCACCAGGTCGGGGAATGCCTTGCGAAAGTGCTCGGTCGCAAGCTCGAGATGGTAGTGGGGTATCTTGGTGAACAAATGGTGGACTTGGTGCGTGCCGATGCTGTGGATGAGGTCGTGGACCGGCCCGTAGTGGCGGTCGACGGTCGACAACTGGCCCTTGACGAACTGCCATTGCTCGTCAGAGTACCAGGGGATGTTGAGCTCGGAATGCTGGAGGAAGGTGATGATGACGCAGTAGCTGCCGAAAAGAAAGTCGGGCACGACGTAGTAGTTGAAGAGGCCCCAGAATCCAACCTGGAGATAAAAATGGAACAAGGCATAGGACATGACTCCCATGCTGGCCAAGGACAAAAGACAGCCAAGCACATGCCCTGCAAACATGGAATGGAAGGGCTGGAAGTGGCTGACGGCCCTGGGGTTGTAGCCCTTTAGGATGTAACCGTACCACCCCAAGCCGAAACCGAAGGCCGGTAAAACTTTTTCCTTGGAGCAGGGCTCGGACTCTCGGATGGGGTAGAAGACCTCGTCCTTCTCCAAATTGGCATTGTTCTTGTGGTGGTTCTTGTGGCTCAGCTTCCACATGTAGTAAGGCGCCAAGAGAAAGCTGTGCATCACCGTTCCCACAACGTCATTGAGAAGGGGGTGGTCTGAGAAGGACCCGTGGCCACAGTCGTGTCCCACCACGAAGATTCCCGTGAAGAAGGTACCCTGTATTGCCCAGTAGGCAACCATCAAGACGGCCCTCAAGATGAAAGAGTCTGTGAGTTTGCCGAGGTTGTAGAAGATGGCAAAACAGACCGCGACCTGGACCAAGTCCTTCACGACATAGTACATCGAGGTGGAGACTTTTGGCTGGAAGCAAACGGGTGGAATGGCCCTCTTGATTTCCACGATCGATGGCAGGTCGGTCGGAAGGGGTCTTGCCATGTTACGGCCTTTCAACTGGTGCCTGTCGGGTAATTTTCCGTCCGCCATGTAGTCGTAGACCGCGACAGTGAAAATCTTCACAAACCGGAAAAAACCGACCACAAAGTCGAAGCTCTCCGAGACGACCATCGCTGCTGATTACTTTGTCAGTTTCTTTACCCAAATGGATCTATTCAAAGAGAAATTCAACGAGCTCTGATGATTGAGAATTTAAACAATGTTTTGGTTTTTTCAAATAAATAAAATTAAGACATTAAGGAGTTCAACAGCCTGCAGTGGATAATAATTAATATATAATAATTAACCTAACAGACACTCAGTGCACCACTTGTGCTGTGCTTTCATGATGCATCAGCTTTCACTGCAACAATTGGATCTATCTTTCCATTGTTTAAGTTATAATGAGGTTATCATCCAAACAGAGTTTGAAAGCTCCATAGAATTGAATAACTAACATCAAGTATATTAAGCACGAAATATGAGTGTCAACTTTGCTGAGAAATACCTCAATGATACAAGTTCTGCATAAACAATAAAGGGCATAATCTATACTAAGCAAGATTTTACCTAACTGATTTTAAATTTGTTGAAATCAAGGGCTATGCATTACTCATAAAGTAGTAAAATGATGAAATAAATCATATTGTTTCGACTGCATCGAGAGATATTCTAGGTCGTTAACATTTTACCGTAAAAGACAATAAACTGCCAAAGAATGGAAAATTTAGAACTCAATCTACACTCATCTAAACAATCCGTCAAACAAATCAGTCATCGTGTCGTCTGCCACACAAATTTTCATCTTCACCTCGACAGCACGTTTCTCCTGTCCGAGTGTTGCCATAGCATTATACCTAGCGCCGAATTTACGACGAACGCAGATCAAAACAAAACCACGAGAAAAAAAAAAGGAAATCACCTCAGTCCGAATTCTAAATTCCAATCCTTATTTGCAATCTTTGGAAAGCTGGGCAGACGAAGACAAGGCTTTAAACGAGCTTAAAAAAACAATAAGTACTCATCAAGGGGTCGAAAGATAGGCCCATACTGACTATGCCGACTGGCAGCCAATAATACGACTACTTACAAAACCGTCTGACCAATGGTGGCCTAGATTACAAAATTCGAAGGTTATGTTTTTATTGCGAATGGATAATTTAAAATAAAATTCTGTGTGCGTTTTTAAAAATTAGATTTTAAAAATGAATGATTTTTATTTGTCTCGAATTAATTTTTGCAAAGCATGACAAATTCTATTTGCGGCGAGCGAACAGTGGAAAGGTTCTAGCGATCGTGAAATGTCAAAATTAATAGCAATTCTTAAATTTATTAAAATAGGATTTATTAAAATAGGATTTATTAAAATAGAATTTATTAAAATAGAATCATGTCATATTTTTGTTAGCGTAGTAACAGCGCACATAAAAAAATCGACTCAGCAGGTTCTAAAAGTCAAAAACTGAGCTGCATCGACGCAAACTTTCACGAAAGCTCTATTAAAAACTCTATTAAATATTAAATATTTATCAAATCAATGACTTTCTGGATGCCATTTCAAAGTTCAAATATGCCAACAATCCATTGCCTCGACAATTTAAAAAATATTTTACACTTTCATCAGATATTATCATTCTTATGGTCAGCCTTTTTCGAACAAATATAAACCTGAAGCTTCTCGTCGTACCACGCTCAAAAAATTTCATTGAAATATTCTGGCCCTCGTATATTTTCTTCGATTCCCGCCATTATATCCTCTGAGTCCATGTCCATGTTCAAACATTCTCACAAATCATATATTTTAAGTAAGTGAAATCGTCTCAAGTGGCTTTTTCGTCTAATTTCTGATCTTTGAACTGCTACTTTAAATTTTTGAACGTCTGACTGATTCCTTTTTGTTCCGGCTTTGAATTTTTTTCATTGGGACGGTCAGCCCACCAGCGGGTGTACATCCCTTCGGGCTGTCCTTTTGTGCAAAAATGTAACGATGTATTACAATGTACAATGACCACAGAATGAATTATTAGATGAACTGTTCAAAACCTGTAGAAAAAAACCTGCCTCAGGTGTGATCGAACAAGTAATTATCACAACAAAGGTTGTATTGATAGCACCTCTAGGATCAAAATAACTTTTTCATTTATCCGTACCATCAGGGGTGGTGTCCTATTTCCCTAATCGTAAGAGCCGTCCTTGAGTTCAACTTTGACCTCTTTTGGGGAGAGGTCAAAGGGTATTTTTTTTTAGAGGGAAAACGAAGAAAGGTTATCTGCTACCTTTTGAGAAATATCGAATTACTTTATAGTAAAAATTTATGATCCTCAAATCAGGCGAGGTGTCTCGAAATAGCCTCTCATCATTTTCGGACAGTCCCCGTAGCAAGTGTAAGGAACTCGATCAACAAATTACAGATCAGTTATAATTATAATAATGATGATGATGATGATGATGATAATAATAATAATAATAATAATAATAATAATAATAATAATAATAATAATAATAATAACAATAATAACAACAACAACAACAACAATAATAATAATAATAGTAAATAAATAAATACGGCTTAAAAAAAAACAGAAAACATAAAAATTAAGCAAAATCTGAAAAGTATGTTCTTTTGAAAATTGAAAATTGAATAAAGAAAAAAAGATAAAATAAAATAAATAATAAATCTAGGGAGATAAAGAGTTAAGAGATGGAGAGTTAAGGAGATCGATCGACCAATTGGAAAGCCCAGGAGGCGGGGTTAGCACTGACACTGATGGACTGACGAACTGCGGAGGAGAAAAAGAGCCGTTGACAGATGTTTCTGGAAATTCTCAGCCATTACTCCAGGGAGGTGAAGGTCATCTGTCGTTTACTCATCCATCCATCCATCTATATATCCATTCATCCATTCATTCATTCATCCATCCATTCATTCATTCATCCATCCATTCATTCATCCATCCTTCCATTCATCCATCCATTCATCCATCCATCCATCCATCCATCCATCTGATCGATGATCATACATTCAATCATGTATCCATCCAATCTTTCATCCATCCATCCGTCAACCTGTTCGATTAAACGTGGAATTAAAATTGTATTTATTGCAATGAATTGTAAATATTAAATAGAATCTATTATTTCCCTTTGCAGGAATAAATTATTTTTTATTTAATAATTATTTTTTTTATTCATTTATTATTAACAATTACAAAGCTGATTTCGAGAGACTGGTCGCTTTGAAGCTCAACCTCTGCTATAATTAACACCTGGGATAATTAATTAATTATGCTAATTACCAGTTGACCATCATCATCATCATCAACAACACCATCATCATCACCATCATCACCATCATCATCATCAGCAGCAGCAGCATCATCATCATCATCATCACCATCATCATCATCGTCGTCGTCGTCGTCATCGCCATCGTCATCGTCATCGTCATCATCATCATCATCATCATCATCATCATCATCATCATCATCATCATCATCATCATCATCATCATCATCATCATCATCATCATCATCATCATCGCCATCATTACAATTAACATCTGGCCTCGCTAATGAAAGACTTACAAGGAATACAAAGAGAGACATGGAGAGATTGTGAGGGGAGAGGAGTCTTAAACGTCTGCTGGGTATTGCGGTCTGTAATTAGTTCTGTGGCCAATCGTCGTCCTCCGATCGAGCCCGCCCCCAATCTGGTCTCATGAATAAATAATGAGGGCTTTTAATCGTTCATTCATTCATTCATTCAATCACCAATCAATCACTCATCCCTCCGTCCATCCATCCATCCATCCATTCATTCATTCAATAGTTCATTAATTCATTGATTCATTCATTTGTTGTTTCAGTCGATCATCGATTGCCAGTCCTTGTAGACCTCTGTTCATTCATCCATCCATCCATCCATCCATCCATCCATCCATCCATCCACCAATCAGCTTGCGATTTACATTTTTACATTAAAATTATTGTTATTGTTATTGTAATTATTATTATTAATATTATTATTGTTGTTGTTGTTGTTGTTGTTGTTGATGATGATGATGATGATTGAATTTCAAAACGAAATACTGATCCAATAAACCAGACTTATTGAATTATGAACGACGAAGACGACGACGACGACGATGATGATGATAATGATGATGATGATGATGATGATGATGATGATGATGATGATGATGATGATGATGATGACGATAACGATAGCTGTGATGCTTAATCCTAATAACTTATTAGGATTAGGAAAAACAAATTAGATACAAAACAAATACAAATCACAAATTAGATACAAAACAAATACAAATCACAAATTAGATACAAAACAAATACAAATCACAAGCAGACTTCAGTCGACTCGCGCGGGAAGCAATCGTGCGCATAGATACGATGATGAATTCAATGCTTAATTATCGCCCACCGCCTCCGACCCCCTCCCTCCCCTAATATCGCCCTACTGACGTGGGAAGGCACGCCCGTGCAATATCCCTCGCTCTTTTAATTAACGACTCACTACCCTGTGCGAGGATGACGACGACGATGACGATGACGATGACGATGACGATGGTGATGATGATGGCCGCCAGGGATGTGCTAGCTACGTAACGTTCCATCGTCGTCATCATCATCATCATCATCACCCTCAACCATCATCATCATCATCATCATCATCGACATCGACATCATCGTCGTCGTCGTCATATGACGAGCGTGTCACGGCCACCTGTCGCACGACATGTGTACTCTCGGGCTAGACGCTGGTACCGTTATCATGTGCAACCCGAGATTAATTATCAGAATGATAATGATAACATTAATAATAATAATGATAATAATAATAATAATGATAATAATAATAATAATAATGATAATAAATAATAATAATAATAACATAATAGCAATAATAATAATAATAACATAATAGCAATAATAATAATAATAATTATAATAATAATAATAATAGCAATAATAATAATAATAATAACAATAACAATAATAATAATAATAATAATAATAATAATAATAATAATAACAATAACAATAATAATAATAATAATAATAATAATATTAACATCAGTAATATTAATAATAACAATAATAATAATAATAACAATAATAATAATAATAATAATAATAATAATAATAACAATATTAACATCAGTAATATTAATAATAATAATAATAATAATAATATCAGCAATAATAACGTATAATTAAATCATAACAATAATCATTATAATAATTATTATTATATTATATTATATTATATTATATTATTACAATATTATATTATGTTATTATAATGGTTTTACTCTGAGGTTAATTTTCGTGCCTCTATAAGTACTTTCGATTTCATTAATACACAGTTATCATCGACTATTTTTTTTTCTTTTTTTTTTTTTTTTGAATGGCTCTCTTTAACAGAGCCACTTACAAAGACCAAAGGATACACAACGATACCCGACGATACTCAGAGATACGAGGAGAGATAACAAGTGAAAGAGGGGGAGGGGAAGTGTAGTCCGACCACAACCAGGCAACGAAGTCAACACATGACGCTGTCTTAAGTGATCAGTAATTTGTGTTGTAATTTTGAGGTGAAGCTTGCTTAGAGTGGCTGCTCTCTTTTTTTTATTCTTCTTTTGGAAAGTTTTTCAGTAATTTTCTCGAGGATCCAATAACAATCACTGTTAATCACTGCTGCTGCCGCTACCGCTGCTGCTACTGCTGCTGCTACTGCTGCTACTGCTGCTGCTGTTGTTGTTTAGCAGTGATAATGAGTGCCGGATTTAGGCATGGCCGGCCAATTAGGGGCCTCCGCCAACCAGAATAACCTTCTTTATTTTGCCTGTTAGCTTGTTAGGGGGAGCCTCTACGCCATTTCTGTTGCCCATCCCTGACAAGACAAAAAGGTTTCTTTGGTTGGCGGAGGCCCCTAATTGGTGGAGACCCCCCCCCCCATGCAGTGGCACATCCATGCCTAGGTCCGGCACACTTCACAACAGAAATCGAAAGTTCCACTTTCTGAATGAGTCTACAGCAGACATTTTATTCAATGTGATCCGGAGAAAGTCAACAAGATTACAAGAAGAGTAGTATCACTCTGCTGTGCCCTGGTAGAAAAAAAAATCATACGAGGTATCATGAATTTCAAGGAATCGATCTTTCAGATTGCAGATCGCTCTAGATTTCTCGTGAACCTCTTGACTTAAACTACTTCGACTTGAATCGAGATTGAAGAATGTAATGTAATGTAAGTTTATTTATATAGCGCCCTAAGCGTGAGCGTCAGGGGCGCTTAGACCATTTATATAGCGCCGGCTCCCAGGGGCGCTTTGTGGCAAGAAGAGTTCTCTGCGTTCTTGAATTCCTCCAAAATGGCCGTTTGTTGGGAAAATAAGAGTCGAGAAATTTATTATGTTTTGCAATTAAATGGATCTATTTTTGACCGAGAAGCTTGTCGATTGTAATTTAGACAAATGTTCAATTAATTTACAATTAAATTTGAGTTAATTTTTTTTCTAAATATCGAGAAAATTCTAAACTCTTCCATGATTTACATTTCATGATTTACTCGCCAGGGTGAAAGCATTTACTTTCGATTCGCATCAATTTTGTTTTTTGCACTTCAAAACAACTCTTGACATTTTTTTCCGTCTTTCAATCCTGCTCATCATTTTTCTTTTCGTTATCATTCCATTCTTCCTCTACGTTATCCTGGAGATGTCATCAATCCGAGTTCGTAAGTAGAAACCTCTAGTTCGAGGTCTCCGAGTTCAAACCCCAGCTTGAGCAGATGTAGACGAGCAGAAAGAAGTTTAAGGGCCCCTATAACATCAAAGCGGCATTTAAAGCGACATCAAAGGACATTTAATGATATTTTTAAGGATTTTTACCAGAAGCGTCGCTAACTCGGTTGCTTAGCAACATAATGATAATGTTATGATCAAAGAGCAGCATGTAAATGGGCCTATACAAATGGATCACAACAGTCCCCCTACGGGGACACCATGTCTATTGAACTTTCAGTATGCGAGAGCTGTTCCCAGATTAAGGACGGCTGTTGTTTGTCATAAGACGTTCACCTCTCGGTCCTGCTCTTGATTCTCACGACGATGGCAGCACGGGTTCGAAACCCGACGCTGGAGCGATGTCCTGATCATGTAGCTAGGCAACGGACGCTAATGGATTATTATTATTATTGTTGTTGTTGTTATTATTATTGTTATTATTTTTTATATTTTCTTTTATTTATTTCAAAACAAGGTCAAAGGGCTGACAACCACTAACATGACCGACAGCGACTAATAGAATAATGTAAATGTATTATTATTATTATTATTATTATTAATTATTAATAATTATTATTATTGACGTCATCGTCATCATCAGCATGGCCATTATCACCATCCCCAGCCGTGTCATGCTGAGTTTTTGTTTGTCTCGTTCACCTTCACGTTCACCTCGATTCTGTTGTTGTCGTTTAAAAACACGTCAACTGCTTCTTCGTCGTCACCGTCACCATCATCATTATCACCATCACCATCATCATCACCACCACCACCACCATCATCATCATCATCATCATCATCATCATCATCATCATCATCATCATCATCATCATCATCACCCTCGTCATCGTCGTCGTCATCATCATCCCCAGCCATGTCATATTGAGTTGTAATGCCATAAGACGTTCACCTCGATTCTGTTGTTGACGACAAAACCATGTCAACTGCTTCTTTTTCGTTTTCGTAGCCGCCGCCGCCACCACCACCACCGCCACCACCACCACCACCCCCAT
>MPNW01000694.1:151692-174054 GCA_011800805.1 Hirudo medicinalis | reverse complement strand
TGCACTTAACAACCAGGTGTCACCTTCAACTGTAACTCAAATTTTTAACACAAACTTAAATTTTCTTAATTAATTATTTAAATAAGTAATAAGTAATTATTATTATTATTATTATTGTTATTATTATTATTATTATTATTATTATTACTGTGATTGTTAGTATTATTATTAGAAAATTATGTTTAATTCATTTGTTTTAAAAGTGTTGAGTATATATTTTGTCAATAACTTGGCATCAACCTACAACAACATAAAAAATACAGCTGAAGCAACAATAACAATTACAACAACAATAACATAATTAGCCTGGTAATACCGACTAATAATAATAATTTATGCTAATGAGGTGCAGGCCGTGGAGGCTGATGAGGAATTGATTCATTCCTGAGTTGATTGCCATTGTCACGTGATCAAATGAGTGGTCAACCGGAAATGACTCTCGCGAGAGGAGCAGACGTCGATGTGGTGATTAGCAACCTCTGCTGTGCTCTTGCACACCATCCATCCTTATTAACCGATCTTCAATTCATGCTAAGTTCACCTTATTTAATTATGCTTAATGTTATTTTTCTCATCCGTATTATGAATATCATAATTATGTAATTATCCGTGTTTCCCAGGAAATAAGACCTACTCCGAAAATAAGCCCAATTTAAGATCTTCATAATTAAACGAGGCGTGTTTGTGACAGAGTTATCATTAATTGTAAGACGTTATTACCGTATTTTGACAAGATGAGTGCAAAAAGAAAAGGTATTCCATCGAATACAAGAGAGGAATCATGGAGGAATCACGTCAAAAATAGAGAAGTTGGATGTCCGAATGGTCCGAAAATGATGAGCAGAGTATGATAACCTCAGTTACGATAACCGGTGTTAGGGAGCTGGCTGAAGGAGTAAGTGCTCTTGCTTGTGACATCAAAGAGATTCGCTTAATCCCTAAAGATGAAATGTCCAACGTCATGAAATCGACCAAAGAATCTGTCATGCTGAAAACAGTTTGTAAGAATTGCAAAAGGTCTTTTCAAAGGTGACCTAGCAGAGGTGGTCATGTTAGATTCTGACCAAAATATGGTCCACCTAAAACTCTTTCCTAGAATCGATTACTCAAAATCCATAGGACTTCCAAAATCAGAACAAAACGCTAGCAGTTCCAGAAAAATGTTTATCAAACCACCTCCAAAGGCATTTGATTTCAGAGCTGTGGATGAAGGAGGAAAAATTAAAATTGATGGAGAATTCACAGTCTTTGAGGGAAATCGGTGCAAAGATGGATTTATTTACAAAATTTTCCCCATTGACGCCGTTGTGCGTGGGGACGAAAAATGCAGAGCTTCCAAGTCAAACTTCAAAATTCGAAATCGGAGATAACGTTGAGGTAATCAATCATGCTGTGGCAGGTCTGAAGGGGAGGATCATAAAAAAGATTGGACCCACGAATTGGAGAAGAATTTGTGCGAACCATGGATTTCAGACAGGAAGCGCTGAAGAAATATTTCAATGTCGGAGATCAGGTGAAAGTTTTACGAGGAGAGCACCAGGGAAATACAGAAATGATCGTGCGATCGGAACATGATGTTGTCATTTTCATCTGTGACGCCAACATGTCAGAGAGTTCAAATGAGCGGAGACGTGATACATACAGTTGCCAGTTGCGAGGGTAACTTCAAGAAATCAACCTTAATTCAAGAAGCCGTCAGGAAAGTTCAGCTTCAAAGAAAAAGACAATTTCTGGTGCAAGGAAGCAGAATTTGCATCTTTTGGTGATCCTGGTGTTGGAGGTGTCCGTGGCTGGAAAGGAATCATTCCTGGTGTCGCATCAATTACATGTTACAGGTTTGGGAACATTCTGACCTGATCGACAAACTCGTTACAGTTGTTCGAGGATATTGTAAGTCTTACAACGGGTATGTGAAGAAAGCCAGCTAAAGCTTCCTGAAACATCACCTTTATTAATAAATGATTAAAACCATGCACCTTGTCTCCTTTGTCACAATAATTTGTCATAATAATTTATCATAATAATTTATCATAATAATTTATCATAATAATTTATCATAATAATTTATCATAATAATTTATCATAATAATNAAACTATCATAATAATTTTTGATCATAATAATTATCATAATAATTATCATAATAATTTATCATATTACATACCACAAATGAATAAATGTGCCGGTAGATTGTTGTACATGAAAATATAAGACATCTCCCGAAAATATGTCCTACCACCTCTGTTGGAGAATTTTAATATTTTGAGTTCCTTAAGGTGTTATTTGTGACTGATGCAATGTGATTTATGATACATTAAACTATTACAACTTAATGCAATGTTTTTATTATAATTAAATTGTGACAGATATTGTAATAATATGGTAGTTATTAGAAATAAGTTTGTCATTTTTCGTGACATTATTGGTTCTAATATATTTAATAATAATTACTAATGTAATCAGCAGCATTAATTGATGTTAATGGGATTAATAATCGTTATTATTAATTAGCTAGATTTATTAAGTTTAATTAATTAGTTGTATTTAATTATGTTTTACTAATTAGTTGCAATTGATTAATTAACAACGGCGATTAATTTATTTCAGGTATTTAATTGGTTACATGTAATTAATTAAGAACAGTTAATGATTTGATTACATTGATTGAATAATTGGTGACAGTTAACTAATTAAACGTAGCTAATTAATTGATTACACTTACTTTATTTCAATCAATTACAGTTACCTTCTCATAATTAATTTATTAATTTTTCTTGCTAAATTTAAACAAACAAATCCAAAGAAAGTCTTAACAAATAATTAATTTATTCAGGTAAATAATCACCAACAAGTAGATGTCATCATTGACATTTCTCTTTAACGACTGATAATCAAAACCTCGTTAGCATCATCCTCATAACTAAAATCATCACCTTCATAATCATTACCATCATCATGATCGCATCATAATCATCATCACCATCATCATCAGCAACATGGCTGTTGCATGAAATGTCAATTGATTTGAATTGAAATTGCTTTCACAACTTCAGAAGCAATATTCGCCCATTTGAAATGCAGGATTTCCTGTAATTATAAATAAGGAATAATTTTAAAGTGCATAAATATTTACAAGTACATAAATCATCATCATTATCATCATCATCATCATCATCACCATCACATCCAACATCATCGCCATCGTCATCATTATCACCATGACTCACCAGCCACTGAAACACCGAGGTTGAAAAGAACAAATTCAGCAGCAATCCTCTTGGCATCGTCGACTGACCTGCACAGTTTCGGAGGCACGAACGAAGCTGGTGACACGTTTGGAATGAAGACCTGCACGCGATATTCATATTCACATATTCATATTCACATATTCATATTCATATATTCATATTCAAATATTCATATTCACATATTCATATTCACATATTCATATTCATATTTACATATTCACATATTCATATTCACATATTCATATTCATATTTACATATTCACATATTCATATTCACATATTCATATTCATATTTACATTCATATTCATACTAAGTAAAGTGACCGATTTAATTTATTTTTATTAAAACTAGCCTTTTTAAACCGGCTTCCCAAGTCAAACTCATTTCTTATCCAAAATAATTAATTTTACAATTTACGTCTTTCAAATTCAGTCAGTTACTCCCCCTCAAAGATCTGGGGGATTAGGAGATTGCGGTGCTCCCGCAACGGGACTCGAACCACTGCTGCCATCGTGAGATGCGAAGTCTCAAACATTACATTACCATGCGAGAGCACCATGCTCCTTAATAATTATTAGCACAATTATTATTAATATCCTTACGAGTGGATAAGTGATCAACTTGAATATTAATAGCCTTGTAATTGATCACATTTGAATATTAATAACCTTGTAAGTGAATAATTGGTCTCCATGAATGACAGCAGAATGCAAGTGATACACTGGCATCTCCCAACCATTCCTCTGACATAATTCTTCAAGAGCCTTTCATGTAATCAGTTTTTAAATCATTTTAACAATTTATGGATGAAATATGAGAATCTGATAATAATAATAATATAAATTTAGCGATTAACAATTACAATATTAAATGTTTTTGAAACAATATTTCGTTTCTAAAAGTAGGAAGGCATTTGAATTTTTTTAAATTTAACCAATTTCGACTGATTAAAAATATTTGAACTTTTTGTAAATTTTTGTAAATTTCAATTTATTTTTAATGCAACTATACCAGCATCTAATTGATGCAAATGTCAGTTAGACGATTAACAAACACTCACCTGAACAGGTGATTTGCTCACGTGGATTGGTTTCAACGTGTGGGGGTTGAGAGGCACTAACTCAGTACCTGGGCGAAGGTCAAATAGTTGACCCTGAAAATCAATCTTTTGATTATCATACAAGTTTTTGCATTGTTATTATTATTATTATTATTATTTATTAGTTAAAAATTCCGGAATTATTAATAATACATTTTTATTAAATGCAAAATAACAGAATAAATTTTAATTCATAAAACAACAATATTTTAAAGCAAATGAAAATAATATTTGAAGTATAATGAAATATATTAATTCTGTTTGTAAATAAGTTAGCAGATATTATTATTATTATTTTTATTATTATATATTAGCTGGTGAATACAATTATCTCCTCGGTTCCAATTCACCTATAAGTGTTCATTGTTGTCATGAATAACTAATTAATTGAGGTCATGAATAATTAATTAGCTAACATTTGCATAAACGTCCCCTATATTTGATCGTCACGTTCCTGATCGCATTTCAATCACATTAAGTTCATTAACATATAATTTGTAAATACTGGCAAGAATGTCTAAAACAACTTGTAAGTACAGTTAAAGTTGTATGCAAATATACATTCTGACAGTACACAGAAAATGGCATGAGTACGGCATGCAATCAATGAATGCAGCCTTCGTTTGTACTTAGTTTTTCATCTTGTTGAAAACGATTTTATGATTCATCATAAAATTCAGTGCAACATCTCCAACCAATGAAAGCAACTCACATTCTTGATGCTGCTTCCATACGACCTTGACATTCCACCTGCCTTCCTGGCTCCAGGGTGATTCCTGTTTTTGCCGGTTTGAAAATTTGGGAGGATGACATCGGACTTGAATGTTGTTCCGTTGACTCTTGAAGTGACGTAATTGAATGATCACATTTGCATATTGATAAAAATAATAATCATCATTATTTACTTATTCAACATTGGTCTCCCCATTTGAGTGGGGAATGGGCAGAAATTGGGTGGAATGAAGGGGAGTTGAGGATAGAAGTTAGGACCAGCCAGAACAACCTTCGATAAGAAACGAAACATAGGATATCAAAATGTGTTACACGATATAAACATTAGTTTAAATTAAAATTCAAAAATGGCTGAATAAGAAAAGTAAATATTTTTTAAAATAAATAAATTATAAAATAAATGAGAAACAACCTTCGGAGTTTTGTTCGAATGTGATTCTTTGTTGGGAGGTTTGGCGAGGACAACCACGATTTTCGAGCCATCCAGCATGGTGTCTGAATCAACAACATTGTAACTGCTATTATTGCTTATTATTTGTGTTGTTGTTGTTGTTGTTGTTGTTGTTGTTGTTGTTGTTGTTGTGGTGTTGATCGTTGATTGATGCATATTAAATGACAGCTAATGAGTTATAAACTTGATCGTTACTTAATTGGCTCACTGTGAGTAATAAATTATGATAAATTATTAAAATTAACCATTCAATTGATTCATGGCTTTGACTGCATCCTCTCTTTCCTTGAAGTGAACGAATGCAAAGTCCTTGAGTTTTTTGACCTTTTCGATGGAATCGGTTGATCCAGTGACTTCTTGAAATGCTTTCAATATCGTCTCCTCTGTCGTGGAGGTCATCAGGTTGCGGACGTACAGGATTTTCACCTGGAGAAGATATTAGTTCTTATTGCTTTTCGTTTTTTCTAATATTTTTGTATTTTATTAACTTACTGAATATATTGAATTTTAATATTTATTTTATTATTGTATTTTTTACGTTGCGACGAAATATCGTCATCATGATTTGCATGAACAACTTTCATTATTTCTTAAATACGTTCCTGCATTAATCTGATGAATTAATGTTTCATGTCAACGTAATTATAATATTTATTACAATTACATCGTTACTTGACAAAAACTTACAATTAGTTACAGTTTAAAAATCTTGGCATCAAAGATTAAAAGTCACCTTGCTCATGACGTCCTCGTCAACCTCGATCTCAGGTTCAGCCCAATCAACAGCCACCTGTTGTCCCCAGAGAAGAATCTTTCCAGGCATGAGTTTCCTTCTTGCCACAGCGGCTGCCTTGTGGTTGTCGTACTCCACGAATGCGAATCCGCGATTCTTGGTTTTGTCGGCGATGCTTGGGTAAACGATTGATTTGACGACTCCATCACTCACCTGAGACCATTGTAATCATCATTACTATTATCACCATCATCATTACATTATTATTATTATTATCATTATTATTATTATTATTATTATCATCATTATTATTATTATTATCATCATCATTATTAGTTGCACCATTATATGACATAGTTGCAAGAAAACAAATAAATTACAAATTCTTTATGCTCACGTGTGCCATCTCTTTGGTGACGTCATCCTCCTTCTTGTCCAGTGGAATTCCCCCAACAAAGAGGCGGCAGTTGTCCACTGACAGACAAATGCCGATGTACCTTCTGTCCCTGATCTCGTAGTTGTTCAAGTGCTTCACGGCCTTCTTGGCTTCTTCTTTGCTGGAGTAGGTGGCGAAGCAGAATCCTCTGTTTCCCTTCTCGAAGTCCACCATGATTCTGCACTCGTACACACGACCTGCCTTCTCCAGGACCGGAATCAGTTCATCCTCGTAGCAGTCCCTCGGAATCTTTTGAGAGCAATTTGATATTTTTAATTTAATATCTTTAATTTACTTTTAAAGTTATTTAATAGTTTTGTTGCTTAAAAAAGTATTTAACACTATTGTTATTCGTAAATTCCAAGACGAACAATAATAAAATCTCGAACACGGAGATTAAAACTACTAAAATCGGAAACACAATAAATTGGAAAATACTCAAAAGTTATAAACCTTATCAACCCAATAAACATCAAAGATCGTATTAAATTTGGTCATTCACAACTTCATTGAAGGAGTCAGTTCAACTCCTTTACAAAAGATGAATTATTAAGTTCTGTTGTTGTTGTTGTCGTTGCTGAGTTTGCAATTTATACACAAGGTACACAACTAGATGATGAATGATCAGGACGGTGCTCCCACAACGGTGCTGAAATCCGATTCTCCAATCGTCTCAACCATTCGACCGTGTGGAGCACCTTGATCATTTTATCTAAAATTACATTTTTCGATTAATTTTGACTTCCCTGTTGCAAATTCATGGGATTCTAAATTCAAATAATCTGTGAGGATCTTTAAGCAATTGAGAAATTACGAGGACAATATTTGTTGCTTCCTGTGGCACTTATTTACTTCTTGAACCTCATTCGTTCTTCACGAAGCAAACAACGACAAAATAAAATGATTAAACAGCATCAAGTTGTATTTTTACATAACTTGTTGTAGTTGTTGTAATTTATCACCAGATTCAGAGATTCAGGTGATAAACAGATACTTTGGTTGAAAGAAATGAAGTGAGTTGATAAGGAAGGAGTGAATAACAGAAATAACAATTTAATAAAAAATAACGTTATATAATAATTTTATAATAACAACCAATAATTTATTAAAAGATAATAACTAATTGATGAAGAATTTTGAGATGATCGAGTTGAATGCTGCTGTTGGTGATTTTTGAAGAAAATGCGATGAAGGATGTATTGGCGAAGAATCGAACTGCTTACTAGAAAGTTTTCATCTTAAGAAGAAAGATGTCAAATGAGTGATTTCATCACAAATAATTGAAATGTGCTCAATAAAATAACTTCCACTGCAAATAAATTCGTAAATATCTAAAATTAACTCACTAAACGGAGGAAAATTCCAAAGGAAAACTCACTTTTCCAACAAAAACTTCGCATCCTCTGCCTGGAAGATCTCCTTTCCAGTCAGTCGGAGGACCATACCTACGCTGCCCATTCTCCTGGAGGAGGGGATATCCAGTCCTGCTGAGGAGTTTCTCAATCGCTTCACTCCTCACGAGGCTGTTGGCTTGTCCAGGTGTTTCACTCGATTCCACTGTTTGGTTGGCTGAATCGGGTGATTCAATATTTTCATTGACATCTGACATTTCTTGAATTTTCTGTTATAAATCCTCGGCGTAATTTTATGTGGCACACAATTTGCGGATCTGAAGGAAGAATTGATCAACATTATTTACATTATTTGTTAACTAGTTAATAGAGTTAATGCTTGTTATTGATATTAATGCATTGATAAATGCATTGGTTGCCAACATTTGAGATTTGAAATAAATTATCATAATCATGAAAAAATAAGTGCGTCCATTTCATTCCAGACAAACAATGAACTCTTACACCTTAAACAGGCTGCGAATGAAAACAAGAAAGAAAAGAAAATGATGAAAACTTTTAATCTCACCAGCCAAACGAGGGAATTAAAATTAACAATCAAAAGTTAAAATCAGAGAAATTACAATTCGATCGATTGAAGGTCAATCACAAATTGTCGACATCGATAACTCAGGCAATCTCTAGAATGAAGACCAGGCGAACATCGGCTTATATAGTCGCGAGTTTCCTGACATTTAATATGCATTTGTAATTCGTGCATAGGAGGACACGAGTGAACTTTAAGACCTGCTCTGCCACTATTTGCATACTCTCTTGAGTATCTTCGTCTTACCTGTCCTCCTTGTTGTTGTCGATGTTGTCGTTCTTGCCATAATATTGTTGATGGAAAGCACTCGATTAGCATAGCGACTGGATTATGACACATCTCGTGCCAATGAGGTGCCATACCGCTCATGCAAATGCGACGGAGCAACCGTCAACGTGAGGAGTTTAGGCGAGGTTATGTTTGCTTTATCGACACAAGTGCTTATTCAAGTAGTTCGATACACCTTGGCTTACCTGAGCAGGTACCTGTTAATTAATTATGATTACCTGTCGAGGATACGCTTAAATGCAACACGTTGCACGGATATCATTTCATTTCTCTCGTTTGTTGCGAGGAACACAAAATCGTTTGACTGATGCTCACAAATGTCTCTTCTTTGATCGAAGATTTACTTAGTATTTGTAGTGATTTTGTTTTGTTTCGCGTTTAAATGTGATTAATATTTTTATGCAGACAATACTTTTGTAATTTAATTGGGAAGGACGAATATTGGAAATCAATTTCCAAGAGGTTGAAAGACGTAACAAGAAAAATTAAGTCGTTTGGAACCAGTTTTCATCATCACATGATCTCGAAGCCAATTTAAAAATATAAATTAGCATAATTAATAGAACGCTAATAAATTAACTTCATTTCAATCATCTCCAACAGTGACTCACATTCGATTTTAGAGAAAATGTTTGAACATTTATTTGACATCACCACTGGAGTTGACGATCTATACTTGAATATTAAGGATAAGCTCATGAATATTGAAATCATCCCATCGTGATAAATATTAATAACTTCACTTAATTTGTCTGACATATTATTAATACTAATGGTTATGTTAAGGCAATGTAATCCATTCACATGACTCACGCTCAAATTATTCATAATTCTTACATCAGCATCCTGAGTCCATTGTTTGAATTAATTTCACAATGTTTAATACTAATAACATGAATACTCATTATAAATTCAATGTAATGATAATCATGGTTCTTAAAAAACACTAAACATGATCGCAGTTAAATTAACCATTATTGTTGATGACTCGGTAATGAGTAGAACTAAGACAAACCACAAGTTATCCCGAATTAATGTAGCTTGGATGAAAGGAAATATTATTGTTGTGGATATTAATTAATTATAAATGTCATTCAAATGACAACTATTGGCTGTGATGACGAGGCCTTGTAGCATCAAGCATGTGTGCGTCATGTCTTATTCTTATTTTCTGGACTCAGGTATGAAACAGGTCCAATTGATTGAAGTTGTGTTGTTTCGACATTTCAATCACTTCTCAACCCAGTTGTACAGTCAACCCACTTGTACAATAAAACTCCTGTACTGTTTGTGTACTTGAACTGTTTGTGTACCTGCCGATAGTTGTACGCTGTCTACCCTCAACGAGCAAAAAATATCTAACTTGCGAAATAAGCAAGAATGAACTCAGCTGGTTAACCAAGTGGTTAAGCATAAGGTTACTATTGTAATAATAGTTATAAGAAAACGTCTGTTTACCTACCTGTCTTTATGTTATAAGATTAATATTATCTATCCATATTTTATTTTATTTATTATAATAATTTATTATTATAATTTTAATTTATAAATCATAAATATTCAAGCAGTAAGTGACGTCACTGTACGAGTGAAGCAAAGGTAAGCTGGTGTAGGACTGAAGATATTCTTGAGTATGGTACAAGTGGTCCACATATTTGCGCCCGATCAGAACTTGTACGAATTCCTTACTTTTTCATCAAATATAAACTAGTTAATATTTTCCTGTTTAATATTGTGTTTATTTTCAGTAATCGTCTTCAATCATCGCAATCGTCATCATCTTACATCAACAATAAATATTCATATTCAAACTGGTTTAAAAATGTCAAAATTGATGAACTTAATTTATTTCCACTCATTAAAAATTGTAAGTTACGCCTAATTTGCATATTAAAATTAATGACCTTTGATTTGAGAAGTTAGGCTTTAAACAAAAATTCTTCATTTTGTATTTTCTGTGATTTGAGGTTAATCCTTCAAACGCTCATTTAAATGGTGACAATTTAAAGATTAGCAGGTTTTTTATAAATTCTTTAAATAAAAATATTTGTTTTAAATATCAATTACATTCTTTAAATAAAAATATTTGTTTTAAATTTCAGCATTATCCTCAATTGACCAACATCATCATCAAACGATGAGTTGATTCCTCATTGGATTGAATGAATGTTTTAGGATCAAATGGGTTTGAAAACTTCACTCCCAAACAACACAACGTGTCCATGAATAACATTATGTGAATTCTTTATGTCTCGCTTAAAACTGATGCTCCGTATTCAGTAAATTTTCAATTTTTAATTTTAGTTATTTCATTTAATTGCCTGTTTAATCAATTTATTCTCAATTTTAAAAAGCACACATTTTTAAGAAACTCCTAATTATTGATAAGAGCATCATAACCATCTTATTACTGCCTTTTTGCCATCAATTTAAAATCACTATTTACAAATTATTTCCTATTTACGATTATTATGCCAACTAAAACTCATTTGTGGTTACATCAAACAAGTCCAGGATTCATTGAACTGATTAACAACTTCGTCTTCAAACTCTGGAATAATGATATCTTTAGGAATGGTGTTGTTTACATAATTTCTGATGCTATAATTAGCGATCAAATCACATTTTAATTACTCAACTTAAACCTGTCTCTCCTGATATGCTTATAATGTACAAGACTGTCAGCAACATTAGCCTCACGATCTTTTATTTCTTTTTTGAAAACACAAAATTAATGCAAATTAACTTCCGTCAGAATAATTGTTCATACAAAGAAATGCTTGATATTGAAAGAAATTACGAACAGTCCATAAAATTAGCTGACTTCACATTTTTGCACTCGTGAAAGATTAAAATTTTACGACCACTTCGGGAGAGCTTATAATAAAAGTCACTAGAGTGATGAAATTCGAGAATTGAAAACAAAAACATTTCTAAAAGTAGCAGCTTGAGGATGGCTCTTCACCCGATATTTCGCATTTTTAATAAACATGATTTGTGAAAATCCATACAATGTTTTGTATTGTTAATGTTAATGTAAATGTACTTCATTTATATAGCGCCATAAGCATAGCATCAGGGTCGGTATGCTCGGTCCAATGGTTAAGAACTCCGCCTCTCACGATGGCAGCACGGATTCGAACCAGGTTGCGGGATCACCGTCCTGATTATCTAGTTATGCAACGAACGTTAACAAACATTTATTTGTTATAGCGTCAGAGGCGCTTTTTGTTAACAGTTTATGTAGCGCTCCTTCCCAAGGGTGCTTGCGGCAGTGCAGGCTGAGTTTCGAACACACATTACGACTGTTGTCATTACCGCCGGTTAATGCATGATATTAATACATTATATATTTAAATATATATCACCATCACTATTACACACTTCGTAAATGTCGTTCGTTAGGTAAATAAATCACATCAAAATTTTTTTATAAAGCAAACATCGACTAAAAACGTTTAATAATACTTAAATTTAAACAATCACACCAAAACATGTTTTGTACTTGGTGATTAAGAATGAGCGGCGATATCATTCTAACTTATTGTTATGACATTCGTTTTAATAATTTGGAGACATTCGAATCAAATGTTTTTAATATTTATTAATAATTAACCATATAAAAATACATTTTCTTTAAGAAAATCTCACCATGCAACATTAAAGTCATAATCAGTCTCAAAACAAACTATCTTCGGTAAAGGCTCAGACAGTAAACAACATTTGGGCAAGAAAACCTAACGAGAAGAATTTTAATTGACAACATTTTTGCCGCAAATGTCAGCTATTAAAAAGTTTTTTGAAAAAACGAAAACTTGAACTGAAGTTCAAAAAAGCCGGGGAAGGTCACAAATTAAATGATCCAGGTACATCTGGGTTGAACAGAGGTCCTGAGAGGACAAAGCAAAATGAACGGAAGGATCCAGGGGTTCTTACTGAAGAGAAAAAAATGGCCGCTGAGGCTGCCATGGCAAGGTTTACCCAAAAAAAAGGTTTTTCGTTTTTATTATTTAAAGAATGATTGTTCAGAAGCAGTGATAAATTGGAAACTTGAATATTTTATAGCAATCCTTTGATTGACAACACTTGACTTGAGATTGACTTGATGAAATTTAATGTAATTAAAGTTTTTTGTGTAGTTGCAAATATTGTGTTTTATCATTTTCCTGCATTAAAAGTGCATTATTTCAAGTAAATGCTTTTTAAGCAGCTGTACCACATTTCTAATTGAAGACACATCAATGAATTGAAGCATTTAAATACTGAACAAGAATCACTGATATTTTTATGAAATATGAAACCTGATACTAGAACTTGTTTGTAACTTAAATTACTGGTTGCTGAAAGATTTTATGACATTGATTCCAGACAAAAGCGTTGCAAGCAAGCACACGATCTCCATGAAAGATCAAATTAAAGCCGAAAGGAAAGAGATGGAAGAGGCTTCGGCACAGGCAAAGAAATATTCGAGCCGTTCGAGGGAGGTGACCATCGAAGCGAGTCCGGTCGTGAGCGGAGTTTTGTTCAAATGTCCCGTCACCGGGTCGGACGAGGCTCTCCCTCGACCGGACATGGAGAAGCGCATCGAGGAATTCTTGTACTCGCAACTTCCAGAGGAACCTCAACTGACTTCCATCCTCATGATCCACACCTTCAACAAGAACAAAACCCAAGTCAAATCCTGCACTGAGGTTCTGACCAAGTATTTGACCAACATCTTTGAAAATCCCTTGAACGACAACTTCAAGAAGATCAAATCGAGCAACAAGGTTCTCAATGAGAGAGTCCTCATTTGCAGGGGTTCGATTGAATTTCTTCAGTCTGTTGGATTCGAGAAGAAGAAAGTCATGACGGAAGGAGGAACGGAGGAGGAATTTTACGTCCTCGAGACGGAAGGGGTGAATCAAGATGAACTGACGGACAAGTTGAAGGAGTTGGTGACGGCGCTGCAGGAGTGCGAGCCGATCGAGATGGAACTCCATCGCGACGTCAAAGTTTTTTCTCCGTCGCAAAAGGATGCGACGAAGATCCAAATTCCCGACGATTTCTATGCGGTGACTTCCGAGGAAGTCAAGAGGGAACAGAAGCTTCGAGAGGAATGCGTGAAGGACATGGAACGACTGATGACAAAGGACACGAGAGAAAGGCAGCAGGAGACGAGGAAGTATCGCTATGCCGTCATAAGGGTCAAATTTCCTGATGGATTCATGATCCAAGGGACGTTCAAAGCGAACGAAACGTTCGACTCTATCAGGCAGTTTGTCTTGGACTGCCTTGAATTCGATTGGATACCATTCAACCTCTCCACGAGCGTCGGCCACAAAATATCCGAGGAAGAAAGGACCATCGCCGAGTTAAAACTTGCTCCGGCTTCTCTTCTCCAGTTCTCGTTCGATCAGAACGTCCTCAAAGAAATCATCCAGCAGGACAACAACATCGAAACCAACAAATTTCTTAAGAATAGCCTCAAATTGCTTGCTCTCGAGATCTGATATAGTTTCTTTTTATTCTTTAGAATAAAGAACAAGTTGCTTTAGAATCTTGAGCGTCGACAAGAGAATTCGAACTGAAATTATGTTGGCTCGACACGACAAGATTTGTCGAAAGCTTAGCTGTCCAAATAAATGTGACTGTGTTCAAATAGTCATCTGCCTTTAATATTTCATGGATTGTGGCACATCCGAAGAATAATGAATGTTTTTGGTCTGTTAGAAAAACTGCGTCCTCCTTGTCCATAATAACCTTATCAAGGTGTTTTAATTGTACTAACTTGAAATGAAACCCACATTTGAACTAGGAATCTTTTAAATTCTCAAATATCACATTCAATCCAAGTCACGATTTCAATGCGAAAATATCGTCTGTAGTTTAACAAAGATTTTAAAAATAATTACGCAATATATATATATGGCTAGTCTGTGTTTGGCCCAGTTCCTCCCGATGGAATATTTCGACAAATTACAACATGCAGGTATTTACAGTCCGAGCGATAAAATAAAAAAAATATGTTTTCTTATGCGTACAAAGCATCGATAAAAAGTGTTTCTCAAAGTTACAAATATTCACAAGTCAAACAAACATCAAGAACATATTTGAAGTCAGAAAACCTTGTTGAATAGATGTTAGTCATTGTTCGGTGTGTCTATGCCAGGCTTTCGAGTTCAAGCAGTGGATGGAGCCACTCATTCTCGTTCGGGTTGTCGTTTCGGAGTTAAAACAAAAAATCTAAAGTGATTTAAAGCAAAAGATATGAAGTTTGATGTCTCAAGGCAGACTCGCATTTCTTAGTGCAATTTTATGGAACGCAGAACAAAATACGTTTTTAGTGAAATTGACATTATCACAGAAACATCCATCAAACTGTGGCATGAGTTTAACGTTACAAAAGACAGATTGCCCCGTAAATGCTGATCGTGAACACAACAAACTCGCATCTTCATCATCTAATCATCTCTCGACTTTCCATATTCACCCGTGAGATTTCAATTTGATGAACGTTAAGACACAAAAACACAAAAACATGGAATTAAAAAAAAAGGGGTTCAATTAAAAAAGAACTTGAAGAGGCTTTTCAGCAAGTTGAAAACAAGACAGGAAGGCAGTCACGTCCAGCAAGCGAGAAGTGTTCTCGAGGAGTTTGGCTTCTCAAAAGAATTTGAAAACAAATCGAATGTACAAAAGTCAACAAACACCGGCAGACAACAACACGACAGGCCTCTCGTTGAGTCCTTCACGTTCACTGTCGCTCTTGCTCTTGTTCTCGTTGTTGAGTTGTTCGTTTGACTTCAGGAGTGGTTCATTCGTAGGGTCTGAGCTGTTGCAATGAACAAACAAACTGAAGCAACAAACAAAATAATAATAATATTTATTATTGTTAAATAAAACTCTGACGTTAATTATGACAATAATAAATCTACTAATAATTCTATTGAAATAATTAATTAATATTCACTGATACCATTAAAAACAGCCAACCTTAAAGAACCAAAATAGGTAAATTATTTATTCAAAGCCATCACAAGTTGCCATACAACATCCCATTGCTAAAGTCACCAGTAACGAATTACAATACTAATCGGGAATAAATTATATTGTTAACAACTACTCACAATCCACTGTCGCTGGACCTCAAACTCATGGAATCGTCATCAGCAATGATGATTTGTAGTGGGTTGACTAGCTGGTTGTTGGGCGCTGGTGCTGGCGGTGCTTGTGGCTGAACATCGTTGGCCAAGTTGGCAAGGACAAGTGGCTCATCGCTTCGTGCAGGAATGGAGTCTTTAATAAGTGAGAAATTGTATTGCATGAATAACTTTCTTCAATCGGTTATTTCTCATGGCTTCGATAACACTATTGTCACGCTTTGGCAATGAATTGGCTCAGCCAATGCTCTTTTGTGCCTCACTAGCGAAGTACGATAGGTTACAAGAAAGCTAAACATAACTGCTAAATACATGTCAATTATATTTGTGGGTTTTGAAATAATTTCCTTTACTTTCAAGTTCCTGCTTTCTCTTCCAAGATAATTTTCTCTTGCAGCAGCAGTAGCATGCGATGACGATGATGATTATGACGAGGCTGACTGCAGCCGAAACTCCAACTATGACTGGAAATGAATACAATCATAAAATTATTGGAAATCAAAATAAATCCTAAAAAATCCAATGAATTTCAAGTAAATAATTAACGTTTCAAAGACCCCTACGGTTCAGTTCATTGATTATGTCAATAGTCAGAACTTTTTAAATCAAATTCGAAAATATTTGAAGTTCAAGAAAATCAAATAACTGGAATCTCACCGTAAACAATGGCATTTTGTGTCGACGGGGGATCGGACGTGGTTTGCAAATTAGTGGTGGTCTGTTTATCGGGGCTGGAGAACTTGTAATCAATTGGAGTTGGCCTCGTTGCTATGGTAACTTCAACATCCGTTGTTTTGATTGTCGATGGGAATGATGTGACGAGTCTTGTTGTGGTCGGCAAGACACGAGTGGTTGTGGTTGATGTGGTTGTTGTGGTTGTTGTAGTTGTTGTAGTTGTTGTGGTTGTTGTGGAAGTAGTGGAGTCTGAAATGGATCGATGATTCTTTAATAATGAAATAAAAATAATGGTTGATTACTCGTCAGAAAATCATAGATTATAGAGAGTAATTAATCATTTGAAAGTTAAAACCTGCTTAAGATTTGAGCGCACTTGCGAACTATGCCTTATTATTCAGAACATTGAAACGGCCAATAGTTAATGTCCGGTATTATTGACCGGAACAAAACAATTACCAAGTCACCAAAAGAGTGAAAAACCTAACCATCAACCATGGCGTAGGCGCTTTGGAATCGATTCTTAAGTCCATTACTGATGTTTACAGTAGCCACGAAACTGCTGGAAACATGAGGCAAAGTGATGCTACTTCGATTATCGAATTCCTCCACGTGGCTGCCATTCACGAACCACTGGAGGTGGAAATGTGGTCGGTGAAGATGTTGCGAGTCCAGGCACGTGAATGATACGTTTTGCCCTCTGCTGATGTTCTGGCTCGTGAACTTCTCAGAACATTGGGGCAGTGCTTGATTGAGGATGAAGAAGAATCATTCCATTGCTGGAAACTCAAACGAATTTCTAAAACTCGTGGATAATCGACCAACCTTTGACATGTACTGAAATGATGTGTGGATGGGCACCTTTCCAGGAGCAGGTGACATTTCCGCTGTCATCAACCTGGACTCTCTTGAAGATCTTCGACTCGTTCTCTAAAGAAATTGACGGTTCTTTCGCACTCCTCACTTCCCAAAACACCGAACTTTGGTTTGAGAAGCTGAAAATTGCATATTCTCCATTGTCAGAATAAGTATTTATCACTGGCACGTATTTGGTATTAAGCTAAATAAAAATAAATAATGATATTCACATTAACTGGATTAGTAAGTTTGTTTTAAAGATAATCTCATATCTATCAATTTAAAAAAGTGTTTATTTAATATTCTTTCAATCCACAAACTCGAGAGTCTATTGGACCTCCAACACAAATTTGAACAATTCACAAAAAAGTATAAATATCGGTCAAATATCGGCTCCACAAATGATAAATAAAAAATATTTATATTTTTGTCAAATAAAACTTATTCCAACTTGGATTTTGAAAAAATGCAGAAAAGTGAAAAGGAAGAATTTTCCACTGTGTTGACGTCGGTAGAAGAATAAACCAATCCATGTTCTTCTGCACTGGAACCACCTTCAGCTTTGAAATGATTTTGTGTCAATTAATAATAAAAGGCAGCTTATTTTATAATAGTTTTTTAAATTATTAAACAAATATTTGATTTGAAATGTAAACTCACAATTTACATTCACGTGATATTTGGCGATGTCGACTTTCATCATGGCTGACAGGTTGAATGCTTCGCAGACGTACTCTCCCGAGTCATCGGTGGACAATCTCAGAACTATTAAGGTGCCTATTAAAATCATTAAGGTAAAATTAAACATAATAACTTTAAATACTAAGAAATATTAAATAATGCATTAAAGCTCCAAACATGAAACAACCATGACACAATCTAGAATTGCAAAACCAGTTTTACAGATTTTTTCTTTAATTACGAGGAGTTAGCCTAAAATGAACACATTTTTGACTCAGAAACGCGAAATATTTGATCTCTGGAGAGTCAATAACCGTGGCAAGTTATCTTCATCGAGAGGGAATTGTGTTAATTGAATGCTATCAGATGCACCAGGTACTGGGTTACAGTTCAGTCAGTTCAACAAAGCATCTCAAGAACTTTATTCGTTCGAGTGGCTATCGATATCATCTTCCTATTTTGTGCTATACCTGTATCGCGTATCCTAAGGTATCTTGTATCACAAGGTATGCAATCGTTTAGGCTGTGATACCTAGATGCGATGTTCAGGTATGTCACGCTTGAAATTGTTTTGCAAATGCTTCTCATTTTTTCTTTCGAGAAATGAATTTTGACGCAAAATGTCCATTTCCGACGCTTAATAATCGCATAGTTGACATAAACAGACTCAATAAATCTCGGATTACGATCAAGTTTCTTTTAATTAAAAGAGGAATCTCATGCAAGACAATACATGTTCATCTGATAACCTTATCGACACTGCACGGCAATATCACCTTATTGGGTGCAGACTTGGTGAGCAATTACAACCTCGATGTTGAGACTTTACTTTCATTTCTTCGTTTAAAGATTAAATGCTCTCAGAAGTAATCATTACACTTTAGATGAATCATGCCATCACCATGCACTGTAACGTGATAATAATAATTACTTATAATACAATTCTTATAATAGTAATGATTATTATTTATTAATTAATTTAATAATATTCATTAAATTTAATTAATATAATATAACAATTAATAAATATATATATATATATAAATAATTAATTATTAGTAAGATTATCATTATTAATATTATAATTTATTAATAATATTATAAGTTATAAAATAATAATAATATTTATTTTACTATATATTAATATGATAATAATGAGTTTATTTCCTTGTTAATATTAGTTCTTCCATCTCAACAATATCCTTAATATCTCTTGTAAGTCACCACTGCCTCAACAACAACAACAACAACAACAACAACAACAACAACAACAACAACAACAACAACAACAACAACAACAACAACAACAACAACAACAACAACAACAACAACAACAACAACAACNAACTCACAACTACATCAACAACAACAACAACAACAACAACAACAACAACAACAACAACAACAACAACAACAACAACAACAACAACAACAACAACAACAACAACAACAACAACAACAACAACAACAACATCTTAACTGCACAAATCACAGTTCTTGTCCTGACGCAATATTTTGGATGCCAAGTGATTATATTGATTATATAAGGTTATGTTGTTTTGTTTTTGTTTTTCAACAGAATTTCTTTGACACAGTTGGACCTCCCAGTGGTTTGTGAATTCATTTGAACAACATTTCTTTGAAGGACCAACTTTTTATTGACGTGACTTTCGTTTGATGCTCAAAATACATTATTTGTACATTTTAACAATTTATTCGCACTTGTTTGGAAATTTAATAAAACAATAAAATATAAACATTAAAAATACATTAATATATAAACATATATTGCATGAATATCGGTATTTAAAGACACACAGGTGAGCAGATGTAAATGTCTGTGGATCAGTAAAAGATTTGTTTCTGTTGAGTGGCACACGAGAGGTACCTGACACCAAGAAACATGTCAGATACTGGGTGGTAATGGAGGTTACTTAACTTTAACCACATGGGATATATATTCAAGATTATTATTAATCATAAATCAATTTATCTACCAATAAATAATATGTAAAATAATAATAATAATAATAATAATAATAATAATTCGCGTTAGGCATTAGTTTTGTCTCAATGGTCAACATAAATGGCCTTCTAAAAATGGATACACTTAATTAAATGTTTATTAATTTTCTTCGATTGAACTTAATAAGGTCATCTTAATAAGTTCATCTTAATAAGTTCATCTTAATAAGTTCATCTTAATAAGTTCATCTTAATAAGGTCATCTTAATAAGGTCATCTTAATAAGGTCATCTTAATAAGGTCATCTTAATAAGGTCATCTTAATAAATTCGTCTTGATAAGGTCATTTTAATAAGTTCATCTTAATGAATTAATTAAAGTTTATATTATTAATAATGACTTTCAGCTAATCAGTTGATAAGTAATTAATTAAAATATACCAACCATCATCAGCGATGAAGGTTTTACTGTTGTTCGAGATAGGTTTGTTAATGTTAGCGCTTGTGATAAGTTTCCAACTTTTCTTATGGTTTCTGAAGGGATGGTCAGAGGGAGTCGTGCAATTCAGGACCAAATACTGACCCTGTCTCCTGTCCACGATGCTTTCATGTGCCACGTGGAAATTGGACGAGCACCCTGTTCAACGAAAAACAATTGCTGCAATGACTCCACTTAATTGTTTTTGCAATTGTTGAAGTCGGTAAAGAACGTTTGAAAAAGTTAACGGGGTTTCAAATTCATGAAATGTGATTATTTATTCATTCATTCATTCATTAAGTGTCAATTTTAATGGTTTCTGAGGGTACAACAAGACGAGGGATATAACTGCTTTTGTGTTTTATCGCTTCAAGTCAACACGTGTCAGTGTTAATGCCAGTTAGACAAGGAGATCGATAAGGATGCACAATGTGCCAGGCCTGGGACGAACATCAATTCGTCTTTTGAAAGTTCTGATTGCGAAATTGATATCATATTTGACATTCGTTTACATAACAGCCTGTTACCATCAATTAAGTTACCCAACGTTGATAATGCAACCTGATAACATGCAACAACAATCATTGTTGAGGAGCGATTACCAAGGTGTACTGCTTACTAATGCGAGAGTCTGAGAATCACTTGTACGAGAAATATTCAATTACTCATCCATTTAAAATGCATGCAATTCTTCGGTGCCCACCACCATTGCAGAGTAGCGTAAGGAATGCATTAATGCATTAATGCATTAATAAAGAAGTGAGACTGCAGCTACAAGCAACAATCAGTTGTTACCGTCGCATTGCGAGTTCAATCTCGTATCATTTCTACGTCGACATGATCGATAAAGACGGGCGTGATGAACTTCGGATCTCAAAACATCATCAAAAATAGTTGTCAATAACTGTCACGGATCGTACACGAGCTTTTGGCAAACAATTGACTTGTGATTTGAAAATAATTGAGAGTTGTTGGAGGCGACGCATGAAGGTGAATTATTGAAAAGGAGGGTTGCCTTGGAGACTGCAAAAACAGAGTTCATAGATAGGAGAAACAATCTAAATTTAAATGCTTCAGAGATAACATTAATGATAGGTGGGTGTCAATGCACACCTGGTTCATAGTTGCTGGTTTGATATCTTTGACCCACATCAGGGTTGACAAATTCCAAAAATGTGGCAAATAAAAAATCATCAAAGCAGTAAAATGAAAATAATGAAATAAATAATGAGAATATTTTCTTTAGAAACACCGAAAGCGAGCCACAAATATTTAATTTACAATCGAACGCCAATCGTAAATTAAAAATTTTCTTGCCTTTCAACCTGAATAGGAAGCAATTTTCTCACTCTTCCCACAAAAATCAACCTGAACATCTCATTTTTGATGCCAACAGAAACTCTTTCCCATCAAAGCTCAAATGAGCCAAAAAATTAATTCTAATTTTTTATTCCACATTTTCCCGCAGAAAAGATGAGCGAAGAATCATTTGCACTCTGATGACCCCTGGTCTATGTGGAAGAACGCATGGATGGACGGAGGGACGGACGGACGGATGGATGGATGGATGGATGGATGGGTGGATGGATGGATGGATGGATGGATGGATGGATGGATGGGTGGATGGATGGATGGATGG
>MPNW01000694.1:105044-131833 GCA_011800805.1 Hirudo medicinalis | reverse complement strand
AAATAATATATTCCTTACAAATATTATATTCCTTACAAATAATATATTCCTTACAAATAATATATTCCTTACAAATATTATATTCCTTACATATATTATATTCCTTACAAATATAATCCTTATATTTTATTAATTACAAACAGAAATATATATTAATTAATTATTTACGTCATCATCATCATCATCATCATCATCATCATCATCATCGTCGTCGTCGTCGTCAGTTGAGATCTTCGACGAGTTACTTTTTACTACGAACTTTAAACTAACTTTCACATTATCATATTGTCACAAGATGGCGATAGATTTTATTTTTCTGCAAAATGAAAAATATTGATTTAAAATCAATTTTTAAGAAATACAATGAAAATTGACAATATTAAAACTTATTACGTTGAATAAATGGATTTTTACTGCGGAATTCATTTTAATTACTCGAAAATCCTTTAAAATGCTTCACTCAAAAAGGAAGACAATAAGCAGATGAGGTTAATTTTCAGAGTCACAATTCATTCGATTGCAGTTGCAACTGATAAAATGTAAAATTATTATTATTATTATTTATTATTGTTATTCATTATTATTAATATTCATTAATATGTTTTAAATGCATGAAATATTCTTAAAAAGACACTCACTTCGAGAACAATTTGACTCTCGCAGTGAGAAGATGAAATCATTGCAAAGTTGATATTTTTAAAATAAAGCTTTCATTGCAACTGAAACTAATTTCATAACTTTAAAACAGATTGCTATTAACTAATTAACTAACGACATATATACAATCACAAATAACTACAGTATTGTATTTATACAATTACAAGTAACAAGAGCTGCACACAAATGATTACACAAATTATTGTTATGCAAATTGAAACTCGAGCAATGCATGTTAATTAATTAAATGTTAATTAAGACGACCGATGAGATTGCATGATGTTGAACATGCAAAACAGTATCTTAAAATATGCATTTGCAGACTCACTTTCTGACACTCAAACATTTCTAACTTCTTGAAACAGAAATCCTTTTGAAGATGTTTTGAGACTGTCTGGGTGTCCAAATTCCTTGACAAGAAAGAAGACGTTGCAGTTATCATGTATTCTGCTAATTTCACATTAGTTTTGTGACATTTTGTCATTAAAATTCCATTAGGAAGCTTTTGAAGAAATTCAACACTCGATTTCAATGACTTAGATGGTGACAAAGTTAAGGAAGTGAGATGAGTTAATCGAAGTTAATTAAAGTTAATCGGAGTTAATTGCAGTTAATTAAAGTTAATCGGAGTTAATTGAAGTTAATTGAGTTTAATTGAAAGTTCAGTGAGGATTTTTCTTGTCAGAACAATGGAATGTGGAATTATTGACCAACTGCACATTTGGCCTTGCGTTACTGCCGCTTGCTTTCATTATTCTATTTTATTTTATTCAATAATGTTTATTAACTTTCTTATTTATTTGCTTTTTGAAATATTTCAAAACATGTCTTATTCTCGATGCAAACTTTCTTCCAAAGATTTTTTTTTCTTACATAATTTTTCTTACATCTTTCTTACATAATGACAACAACACTAATTAGAGCAAATTATTTATAAATCAGTTCATAATTAGTGATTAAAGTATTAAGTTGACCAATTAAAATTACCATTTAATTATTATTAATTACTTAATTATTTAGTTTTAATTAAATGTGCAGCTTGACAGTGTGAACGGTACGGACATGATCTGCAGAATGCTGACAATATTTTCAGAAAAGAACACGACCATCAGTGTACATATCATCCTTAAACTCGCACTTGCAATCGTGTACACTAATCGGTTTTACTTTTTTACTCATTGCAAATGTGTAAAGTAACTTTTAGTTTAGGTAACATTATTATGATTTTGTTATAAGATTTCATACATGGTTATAAGAGGGGACTGTCCATCATTACAATTAAAGTATTGGCCATGCCCCAGTACTCCATGCCATAGTAGGCTCAAATTTTTTAGAATTGGAGATAATATCATTAACTTTGGCATTAAGACCTTTGCTCGCCAAGCTTCCGGCAGCCGTTCATGTGGCTGTTATGCATGTGCAGCACTATTTCTTATATTAAACAGAATAGATCCATCTTTCCTAATTAATGATATTACTAAAATTTAAAAAACTGTATTATGATGTCATTAATAACCAAATAATTAATACAGCTGAGTTGTTAAACTGTTCACAGAGTACCAGAATCGTATATAGAGTGAGTCGTTTGAAAAATTGTTACTAATGATATTGCAAACTGTTCAACATGTAGCAAGTTTTATCACTTAGAATGCATGAATATAAAGAATGTAATAAATGAGTGGATGGGTCCGTGCTGCATTAATGGTGTTGGTGATGCTGAATATATTGAAATTCGATGACTGTAATGAGTCTCTCCCAACTTTGTAAAGATTTAAAGATGAACATTAGTTGAAAATAAATTTTGTAAATATCAGTGTTTTTTAAATTTCTTTCTTACGCTTTAACTTTTCTTGGCACGTGCTATGTCCTTAATTGCAGCACAGTAACCAATGAAATTTATGTTTGAGGTTGTGCAACGAAGAAATGTCTGGGTTCGGCTGCATTTGTTTTATACGTTAAAGATATCGGACGTGAATAGCAGTATCCTATTTCTAGGGAAGTCTGAATGAAGAATTGTTCATTAACGTCCGTTGCATAGCTAGATGATTAGGACGGCGCTCCCGCAACGGGATTCGAATACGTGTTGCCATCGTGAGAGGCGGAAGTCTTAACCATTAGACCATGCGGGAGCACTAGGGAAGTCTGTTATTTATTATTTATTTATTTGATTAAAGTCCGTTGCATAACTAAGATGATTTGGACTGTAGGGAAGTCTGGATATTCAGAATCTATTTATAGCTCTTCATATAGGTAGCAGATTGGTAGCCAACACAATACATTGATTTTCGCAGTCAATAAGTTTATAAAATTTAAGAATGCACAGAAAATATTAAATTAAAAATATTTAAACATTTAAACTTGCAATTTGTAAAACTATTTTAAATGCTTAAGCAAGGCGATATTTAATTCCTTAAATAGATCAGATATTTAAAGTCTATATATATGATATAAACTTTCACTAATCGCATTTATTAATTACAGAGCGTTTATTAAAATTTATTTATTTAAGCGTTTGTTAAATTTTTGAGCCTTTTTTTTTAAATTTTAATTCATTATTTACATAATTTATTATTATAATATGGAGGCGTGGTTTTTTTGTTTACCAAAAATAAAAATAAACCAAAATAAATCACAGATATTCTGTTTTGTTGGTCTCGAACTTTTTCTTTTTTTTGTTGGTTTTAACTTTTTTTTGCACAAATTGCATTGCTCAAATTGGATTGCTCAAATCATTTTTAATATTTTTTATTTAGATTTGAAAGTGATTACTTTAATCTCATTGTAGAATGGATTGTGTTATTTGCAAGTCAAGCAGTCCATCACTAAAAGCAAAATGCATCATAAAAGCACCACTTCTGGTGTTGAGGAACATTTTAGCATTTCTGATTTGGATTCAGATGGGAAGCAGTCATAAAGGGGAATTTTCAATTCTTTCCGAGTTTTTCTCAAAGCAGTGAAGTCCTGGAAGAGATTAAAGAAGTTCCTGAAATGCTTGAAACCGCTAATAGAACCTGGGGTGATAAGGAGGACTAATTAGGCAATGATGTTCTGGAAAGCAGTGTCATCACATGCATTGGTGATCAGACACTTGGTGATGAATGATATCAATCTAAATCAGATGCATTTTCAGGTAAATAACATTGTGTCATTACTTATCACTGTGAAAACTCATGAAGCAATGAGAATGTATGAGATTTATTTTAAACGATAATTTGAGAAATCGTCAAATTCCTCCTTCTATGGACTGCTTTTGGTCTCCCATTCATTGATAACATAGTGAAGAACTTAAAAAGACTGCTTGGATCTGATACTTCTCTGTAGAGGGTTACAATGTCTGTTTCCTTTTAGGGGCCTAGTTTCATCAAAAATAGTTTTAGTGAATCTGCATTTGCTAGGAGCACAATCAGACTTGTTACCCAGTGCTATTATTCCTCTCAGAGTGTGCAATTGCAGGACAATTGATAGTTTCATTTAAAAGAACTCAGAAGGTCAATTTGAGGGTAATTTACTTACTCTTTATTTTTTAAAGAAATTATGACTGAGAAGTGATTATTTCCAGGTGCCACTCATTCAATTTTTATTCAGTAAATTGCGCAGTTAAATTGAGATCGGAAGTTGAACTTTTAATCCTTCTGTGCGCTTGTTGACCTTCGCAATTCTTGGAGCATCTTAAAAAAACGATACTGCTTGTTTTCAAATGGGAAATGTTTCCATAATTTAATTATAATTTGAAGAACTTGTGATCTAATTTCTAATCGGATTGTCTTCTGCTCCTTTTTAATTAGATTGTTTTCTTGACTTGCAACCTGGGACGTCAGTTGGGGGGAGGAGGGGTCTTTGTCCGTCCCTGACTTTTTGCAAGAAGCAAAAAAAGGTCTTCTCAAGCTGCGCGAGGGTTCGCAGAAGAATCAAACATTTGAAGACTCAATCATTTCAAACAAATATTTATATATTGAAGGTTCATGTGTTACCTACTCTCGTCCCTATAGTAGGCCTACCTTTAAGCGAGGTCTCCATGGGGGGGCATTTGTCAGTTTGCCCCTTATTCTAAATTTCTAAATCCATATAAACTTTAATATAAATCCATGTAATTCATATAAATGTATCGGTCATAATACAGCTCCATTAAATTAGAAATGCTTTCGACATCAATATTTATTACATATTATAAGTTTCGATAACTAAATTACAAGTGTCTTTGCTTTCCTTGTCTTTAGTGTGAAATTAATTGTTTGCCGCTAAACATAAGAAACATTTGACCCCCCCCCCCCACTCCGACCTCGACCAATAATCAATTATAAAATCCTGGCTAAGCCACTGCTCCTTGGTTCTTTGACTTCCTCGGACACCACAATTAGAGGAGCAATGAAGGCATTGGCTGCAAAATTCGATGTCAGTTTCTGAATCAGAATCCGTGGCGCACGTGACCCAGAAATGCCCAAGAACTGATGGTCCACGGCATGAGGGACTCGACTTCGTTATGAGGATATCGGAACATGAACTGAGAGAGAGAAGCTACACAAAAAATAGAGAACGCAATCCCTACAGAGCAAGGACTTAAAATATCAGATCTGCATCAGATAATAACAACAACAATAATAATAATAAAATTAATATCAATAATACTAATAATAGTAATATTAAAATTAATATCAACAATAATAAAATTAATATCATTAATAATAATAATAATAATAACAATAATAATAACGATAAAATGCAAACTTGACTCGTTCAAGTAATTCTAAATCATGAGACTCTCATTTAGTTGTCGGATCGAATAAACTACATCGAAATACTTGAACGTTACCTTCACAAGCTCAAACGCTACAGTTAATCGACCACTTAAATATTCAATGCACATTGTCGGTGACTTCGTTATTAGTTAAAAGCATTTTAATTCAACTGCTTCCTGAAACAATCCGTGATTAATTGTAGGCGAAATTCTTCAAATAAAGTTTTAAACATGAGTTTCAAAAGTCCACCGCTTTGAAGTTGGATCAATTTTAAGTGAAGCGAGTCTCATCGATACGAAAGAGTTGATTGAGGAACATCCGTGAGAAATCAAATGTACATTCGTAATGTTTCACGTTCAATGGCTATTTAAATCAAATTATTATACAGCATTATTATTTTTATTATTTAAATTATCGTTGATACGATCTGAAATCAATCAAACCTCTGATCAGGTAAAACCGTAAAACTTTATTCAGGTGTATCAGTCGATAAATACAATTTTCATCAAAACAAATAAATAACTAATTACCGACGAAGTAATTAACCAATTACTAACGAAATAATAATAATAATAATCAGAGCAGATAATTGATTAAACAGCCTAATAAACTCATGACGGGATTGCCTAATAATTACCACAATGTCAATAGTTTCACTTTTTGGAGAACCACAACAACGTTTGGCACATGATAAGATTCACGAGAAATGTAAAATCATTTTACTAAAATGCTAGCATTATTCATTACAGAAACATATTCACCAAATGTAATTATCCAATTACTTTAACATGAACTTATTACGTTATTCGGTGCAATAATAACTGTAAAATCCAGCAGATGTTTACATTATTAACATTAAACATTTAATTGGAAAAATTAATTTAACAAAAAGTAATGCATTAAAAAAAAGAATAATATTTTCCAATACTCTTCAAGGACTCGAGGGGGCTTTTCCGTGACTCAATTTCAAGTAAAAGTTTTCAATTTCTGAGAAACTTTTCATTTTTCTTCTGAAAATAGCTGGAAAATAAACTAAAAATCGTTCCAGAAACTGTTATTACTCCCGTTACAATGAATGTTATGTCGTAGTTCTTCGTGACGTCATACAGGAACCCTGGAGTTTAAAATTGGACCAATTACAACAAACAATTACAACAAACAATTACACGAATACAACCACACAAACTAATATACCAGTGACTAATATATCAGCAAAAATTAAATCTCCCCTTTTTAACAAAACTTGTTTACTCGCACGTAAGTGAATAAACAATATTACTAATTACCTGGTTAGTATTACTTAATTAGCATTTGTTAATCATCAAGCATTAAGAAAGTGACTAATTATCAACAAGCATCGATTACTTACCTCGTATGAATATTACCTATCAACTAATTACGTACGTTTTGTTATTGTTAACTAATAATTCACAACTGGTCATCAGATTCTTTTTTACCGGCAAAAGGGGTGCTCACGAGAACTCCTGAACCGACAAACAGTGCAAGGAGAGCCTGAGTTTTTGCAACATCCTCAACACCTTTCAAGTCGACCAATATTGTTGTCAGGACGCAGATAAAGAACCCTGCATGAGCAGAGTAATAAGTTGTAATATTGATCAAATAATATAAATGTAAATGTAACACAAATATAGATAAAATATAATTGCGATGTGATGAGATGTGACGTGATGTGATATATTGTAATGTAATATGATGCGATGCGATGCTTTAAGATATAACATAATTTATATAATATAATAAATATAATATAATATAACATAACGTAATATAATGTAATATAACATAATATAATATAACGTAACGTAATGTAATGTAATGCAATGCAATGCAAACTGCAAGAGTTTCTACAACTAATTAATAACAATAATAATCTCAATAATGTAAAAGTATTATTATTATTTCATTAATAGTATTTTTATTATAACATTATTAATGCAATAATAATAACTATTGTAAATTGTAGCCATTACTGGAATGTTGTTAATAATACCGTCTAAATATTAAAAAAAATTATGAGAAATAATAATTGCATTATTAATAATAAATAAGTTAAAAATAAAATACCATGGAAAATGTTTTGAACAACTCCTTGAATGATTATCGATTTGAAGTCGAGACAGAGTGGCATGAGGACCTGAATGACGCCCGAAAAAAAAATTGATGCCGAGTAGAAAAGCAGCCTGTTGACAGAAGGCAGGTTGGCAATCACCCCTCCTGCTAGCTTTGACACGACATTTGCCAGCGCTGACGTCATCGGCCAAAGGGCAATCTCTTCGGGGGTAATCCCCAAACTGAGAGCCCTGTTAGGAGTGTGTTGGTAAAGAGTGTTCACCCCGATGTGAACCAGAAAGTTGGCCACGAGGAATGTCAAAACTGCAGGTTCACAGATTACTTTGGTGTACTCGGAGATGCCACTGGTTTTTTTTATTCTTGTTTCGTGTTCTGCTGCTCGAACTCGTTTCTTGGGGGTCTGAAGAAGATTTGTCGGTCGGAATGCGAAGGCAGCAAGAACAACCATTTGGAGGATGAAACCAGCAAAGAGGACGCAAATGTTCTGCCAGGTTGAATTTCCGTAGAAGTATCTGAACTTTACAAGCATATCGTCAATGTTCGTTCATCTCATTCGTGGCAATAATCATGTCCGTTAAAATAAAAATATTTTCCATAAAAATTTATTTTAAATGTCCATGAATGAGTTCTCTCCCCTGCGGGTTTTGCAATAAATGCACTTAAGAGCCATTAATGCACGTTAATTGTTAATAAATCAGAAAGTTTTTGCAGAAACATCGAAATTTCTCACTCAAAGAACCCAAAAACTTGCAATTACATCGAATGTAGAACTAATATTTCAACAAATCACTAATATTTCACCAAACAAATCTAATTCGTTGAAGTAATTGATGTTCCTTATTTAAATTTAAATGAGAAAAGGAAAAAGAATCGAAATCTAATGTTTGATGTTTACTTTGTGAAATATGTCCCATATATCGACTTAAATTTGTATCGTCTGCTCGCTGACCCACCTTTAATTCAAACACGTAATTGCCAAAGTCTTAAAAAGATGCAACGAAAGAACAAATTAACATTAATATGTTAATCAATTAATATATATTCATACATAATGAACGGTCGAATCATGTAAATGCATGTTTAAAAATGTATTCACGTTTTGTTTATCAACAAGCATTGTAAATTCTCAAATTTCGTGATTAAGATAGAAATCATTCGGAATGATTGACTGACAGTTTCAAAAAAGATTAATGATTGCTGACGTGGTTGTTTGAACGAATGTTTGATGTTTGTCTGGTAAACCGTTGGGCTGATATTGTATAACAGTATAGGAATTTTGATTTGATGCACAAACAAGATGTTCAATGACTCACTCAGTGTTATTCTTAGGAATTATTTTGAATTCATCAGATTATTTGTGATTTTAATTCTCTTTTCAAATTAAATTTTGAGCAATTTCCGAAACAAAGGAGTCAACGCAATTTTCGTGCATTCAACAAGAAGCCTAACAATGCTTGGGCCATTCACCATGATTACATGTAATTATTTTTAGCTTGCAATGCTAGATTATCGCTAATTTTTACTTTGCTTTCTCAGCCAAATGCAAACATTTAATAATTAAATACAACTCCAAACATTCTAACCAGTAAACATATATTGCGAATCTCTTAAAAGTGAAAGCGTATCGATGTGGTGAAGTCAAAATGTTTAAAGAACCAACCGCATGAGGACGCCGCTGAAGATGGCCCCCACAGAATATCCAACTGTAACAACAGCCCCAGCAAAAGCCCTCTTCTGGTTGAAGCACTGTTGAGTTGCTATGACACTCGCCATAGATATCATGCCCATCCCGATGCCTGCAAATGAGCCTAATGGTGCTTATTGTTGTTGTTTACGTTCGAAATAGGCTGTTTCAAGCGTTGTTTTTGTAAACAAGTGTGAAGTTCAAAATGTGCCAGTTCATGTCGATAACAGAGATTTGACATAACAGACATTTGTTATGTAAATCTCTAACGCGGCCAACTGATTTATAGTGATTAAAATTGGCATTATTAAAATTTAGACGTTACTGAGTCTCAATTTAGAATGTTGATGCGTGTTTCTCAAAATATTAAATTTTCAAGTTTCCTAGAATCATGATCACTTCACCTGCTAGCAATCCAAACGAGAAGTAGATAAAGACGATGTGGGAGGCAAAGAAGGAGAGAAAGTAACCAAGGGAGGCCATCACGGACCCAACCATGCACACAAACCTGCAACCAAATCTTTCAACTGCCACTCCCACGAAGAGAGCTAAAAAAAAATAAAAATATACAAAGAAATAAACACAATGAAGAGCTATTCACACCTTATGTGTTTTGGTCTTATTATTTCACCTCGCCAGGACATCGATTTTAACGATCTAAGAATTGATAATATTACATCGTAATAACCTGCCAACGAATCACACGACAAAAATATTTCTTCTCGTGTTTACTCGAAGGAAAGCGTTCGTTCAGCTACTCCTATTTTAAGGACGAGATCATAACGATCATCTTGTTGGGCATGTTTTATTTCATTGAAATCTCACCTGCAATGTTTCCACAACCAACGTGCATGGATCCGATCCATCCGGCTGTTGCTGAACTCGTCTGAAAAGCGTCGATGAAGTCTTTGTAAAGGAGGGAGAACAGCGTGTAGGAGCAGCCAACGACTGTCGTACCGATCAAGGAAACCGCCAAAACAACCCAACTCCAACATCTTTCATCGTTTGTTGATTTCTTTCTCTTCTCATTCAACTTCAACGAATCCACTATCGTCTCTTCGCGTGTGTCTACGAAGTCAATTGACTCGTGTTTTGAGTCCAAGATAACATCTAATTCAATTGATGTTTCTGTCTCCGAATGAACCATGCTTACCAAAATGAACGATAAGAGAATCTAAAATTTCCTAAATTTGTTCAACTCCTCAGTTGAGTCATAGCGGTATCCCAAAACTCCGTCTCAAAGTTCGCATTTGAACCACCACGGCTCAGCAGAGCCCCTTTTAAAGGTTCTTGTCGCCGTGCGAGTGAATTCAGTTTTTATTATTAATATTATTATTATTATTATTATTGTTATATTATTTTATTATATGATATTATATATTATTACCTCCGATATTAATATTATTAGTTATTGCTCTTGCTGATATTTTTTATTACCATTTATTATTGTTGATCTTTATGAAGTTACTTTTAACGAATTTTTGTGAATTTAACTCAAAATATTATTTCCTCGTTAATTCCGACAAAAAGTAAGAACGACTTACGACACCAACGAAATTTAGGACAATTAAAATGGTAGCGAATGCACTGAATAACATTGGTCTCAATAGTTCCATCTTTGATTCGGCCTTGAGAAAAACGAATGTCGAGGTCATTCTTCTGTCACTGACCACGAGAAGCTGAAAGTTTTGCCGGAAACGAATATTAGCACAACCGTTCAAAACCCAGAAACGTAAGCAATGGATCAATTTAAAAAAAAAACTCGTTACTTCTTTTAAGTTACTTGTTTGTTGTGTTGGCATGAATTGAATGAAATTCAGGAAAATCGTCATTTTCGTGAAACTTGCTTCTTTCGCCCCATTTTTTGATCGAATTCTGAATTGCTTCGAAAAGTGGGTCTTAAAAAAAAACAATTGACATTCTGCTCAGTTTTCAGACCGATGTGAAGCCCAATGAATTGAGTGCTCGTTCATGCGCCATCAATTACTAAAGTCCATTCATGCGCTGCACCACAGTTGGCAATTAAGTTTCTTTTATGCAACTTAATCGATTTTTACTTCAATTTCGAATATCTCAAGGTCCTCTTTCTCCAAAGAACATTAACATAAAACAATCCTTGCTTATGAAATTGTATCTCATTACCCTCTTAATTAAGTCTTTGAACTCTTAGAGCATCATTTGCAATTAGCATTCTAAATTCAAGTATTTTTCTCTCAAATGTCAGCATTTCCACAAAATATTCCTTCTTCAAACTTTTCATTTTCTATGTTGTTAGCTCTTGCAAGTGTCTTTTTCAAACATAATTTCAAATCAGATCATCACGTAACCTTACGGTCGGTTTCCAAAGGACTTCGGAGCTCCTGAAAGTTTGCATTAGTTTGCAGAATAACAACAACAAAACAAAGAAAATCTTGTGTGCGGGTTTTAAAGTAAATAATAAATAACAACTAAAACTTATGAAGGGCGCTTTGTAAGGCGCTTAATGTTCCAGAATTAAATCTGTTTTGCCAACTTGCTGAGGCAATTTTGTTGTTTTTTAAGAAATTTAGGAACATCAGACACAGACAATGTCCTTTCTCAAAAAGAAGCTCAAAGTCTATTGTAAATAATTGTCTTTACCTCTAAATAATAACTTTCTAATCTAAACTATTACAATGTCTGTTGTGACCTCATAGCAAGTTACAAATATATGTAATAAGGATGTAATTCGCGATATCATTTCTAACGAATACTAACTTAATCGTATTACTTTAATAATTTTTAGTCACCAAATGTTATCTTCTCATTTGGATCTAAATTGCTAACCAAAGTTGAACATAATAAGTTTCGTTCAACATAAAAAATTTATTGCTTTTTAAACTGAAGCATCACTTTACAATTCGGTGGTCCTTCAAAAGTTAGTAATTGAGAGCTTCTTGAACTAATTCTTGAGACCAGACATCGGATTAAGTACTGAAATCCAAGAACCAAGTACTGGAGTTTAATGGGTATCGTTCGTCACTAGTCGCTCTGACGAAAAAATAGGATTATTTGTGAAATTAAAATTAATTAATAACTAATTTTGCTAAGTTAATATTAAGTCCCGTGGACGTAAGTACTCAAGCAAGCATAGATTCGGAGACCGAGAATGGGTACTGAAGACCCAATTATGTACTACGAAATATGTACTCAAATACAAGTACCTATCAAAGTGATCTCCTTGATACAACTTCTATACCCTCATTAATATTAATAAACAAGAGATTTCCAAATACGCCTGAAACTCTCTAAAAAATCTAAAACTCATTAATATGCTTCCGAAATACCCTTTTTTGGCATCCAGAGTTCGTTCTATTAACTTTAAATCAATTCAAACCAGCAGAAGGCCCCTGTACTTTCACAATTGCTTTCCAACTTATTATTATTAAATCCCACAAATACCGATCTAAACGCTCTTTGAAATTAAGAAAATAAAAAATTATTTACAAAAATATTTACAAAGCAAGTGCTAAATTAATTGGCTTTTGAAGTACAAGGTCATAGCAAGCGCTGTAAGTATTATGAGAGTTATAAGGCAGGCTCCCACCAAAGTCCATGTGGCAATTTGGTATTCAATTCTTGGTCTAGGAGTTGCAATGGGAGTTGTGGTGACTGCAAAAGAAACAATTATTGAAGATGCTGCTAATTTGGATCAAACCTTAACAAATGGAAAAGTCAATCAGTCTCAAGTTTATAAATTCGTAACAAAAATATTGTTAATGTTGCTTAATTTTTAATTAAACTAATTACTCCAAGTGATGCATAATTATTTCACATTTGGAAATCCTTTTAGATTTTATAAGTTAAATTGAATGGAATGAATGATTCTATCAAAATGAAATGATGCATTACTTGGTCTTCTGACAGAAACTGTAGGATAATAATCCCTCCAAAATGCATAATGATTTTGTCTGTAGTTGAGATCCATGTAGCTGAACTCGGAAACGTACAGATAGCTGAGGTTGTATCTCCAGAATTGAAACCAGGAAATATTCCTTGTCCAGTCTGGAGTAGGATTTCTTTAAAGAGTAATAAAATATCATATAATTATTTAAAAGCATAGAATTAGTCAAAATATAGTTAAGTGTTCCAAATCAATGTGTTTCTGCCTTCAACAAAACAATGCAATAATGACTGACTAGTTGTGCTGCTGGAAATAAATTTAAAAGGAATTAACTTATGAAATTAAAAATAACATATTTTGATTGCACTGTTTCTATGCACTATGGAAGCATTACTTTATTTTTTTTAAATTATGTTTTTGGGAATTATATTCCTGATTAAAAGCCCCTTTAAAAATTAATCATAGCAAACTGCCTCAAAATGTTCCAAGTTATTAATGTCCTTTATATTTTTGTGCTCAGATCCTTTTCCACTCACCCAAATTTGGTGAAATTGATGAGCATCATCTGGAAGAAATCACTGATGTTCCTGTCGACCAAGGTCCACGAAGTCTGCTCGGGTACGATTCCAGTCAGGTTTCCCATAGTTTCATTAAAAAATGGAAAACCAAGAAAATAATCCAAGTCCCTTCCATATGGAACTCCTGAATGTTGGAAAAATGTTATATATTTCTCACATTTTCACATATTATAAAAAAATAAAGGTGGAACTCAGTGTGTAGAGTAAGAAATTTAAAATCAAAACTTGATCAAGAAATTCTTGAGTAAAAAGACATTTCAGAACCCAAATTACCCATCCAGGAAGGGAGCACCTCATACTCAGACCTATGAGTGAAGAGATACATGTAAACAGGAGGACAGCTGAGATCCCAACCGTCGCTCGAACTGCAGAAGGCTTGAAATTTGAGGAAGTCGTCGACGCACGAACCGTACATCTGATCGGTCCACAACTGCAATGGTTTTGGAGATTTAAAACGACATGAAAGTCACTGATGAATAGCAGAATAATAAAGTTGAACCAACATCAACGAGGTTTTGCCTCACTGCTGACTTGTTGTCAGGCTTGGCCCAGTAAGTGTATTCGAATTCAATGGCTCCGACCACTTCGTAGACGTTTTGAATTCCTGCCCTCTGCCTCACCATGTCACCAATAATGTCTCTGAAAATCGCTGGTTCTATGCCCTCCTCTATCTTTACATTCTTCATGTTTTTTACCAATTTCTCTGCATTAATGAATATTCTCAATTTACTTGATTGTTTATTTGAGTTGTAAATGAATTTTTTTCTTAAAACTCCAAACTGATGAAAGCAATGTTTTATGGTCTCAAAAAAGTGTTGTTCATTTCAAGTACTCAGGTCATCATGTTAGTTCCCCATATTAATTGCTTTTCAAACCAGGAAGTGGCAAATAACAACTGAATCAACTGACCAACTATGTAGGCACCAGCATCCAAAGGCACTCCGGCAATGACTTTGATCTTCAAGAACTTCCCTGCGGCTCTCAGCCTGGCAGGGGTGTCCGGTAAAATATCTCCATCGACCACGGGTCCAAATGGTCCTGCCAAGGATCCATACTGCAATCATTTTAATTACTTACCTATAAATTGAGATGTGACGTGCTGTAAATACTAATTAGAAACTAACCCTTTTATTAACAGCAGATGTTGCATTAACCATTTCTTCGTAATGCTTTCCCCTGAGACATCTGACCATGAACTCGAGATCCTGGTCGTAATCGAACCCGCACCCGACCAATCTGCCCAAGTCCCTCGTGTAAGTGACCGCGTTGGCGTTCCACACCGTCCCGACGGTAGCCCATTCGCACATGTCCGAGCCGCTCATCAAGACAGCTTGATGGAACAACGGTTTACCTGTCATGAAATGAAAAATTGCTTTTCTGCTCACTTGTAATACGTTTTTGATATTTGTAATAGTTGGACTTCCTGGTAACTTAAAATGTTACACTGCATTTTAGTTAATCATTCAATTGGTGCAGATAAATATATTTATCATGTAATTTCTAAGCATTTTGATGTTTAAAGATAATAAAAAGAAATCTAACTCATATAAGTTGAGTGGGGACTCAACATGAGGAGGCCAACCATGGCTGCCCCTGAGCCATGACCAATAAGTGTGACCTGAGGAGTCAGGGATGGTTTTTCAATTAAAGTATGATTAACAACAAGAGTATAACATAATTTAATTTGATCTGGAAAATAGAAACAAAATAATTACTTGATCTGGATTACCACCAAAGCCTTCAATGTTTTTCCTGATCCACTGCAACAATTTTATGGTGTCCATCAATCCATAGTTTCCAGGAGAGTTGCTGTCCAGCGTTGTCATGAAACCTGTTTGTTATTAATTAATTTATTATTGTAGGTATTATTCAGAAATACCTAGATATTATATATATATATACCTAGATATTATATAAATTGAAACAAATGTATTTGTGTATTTAGAAATTAACTAAATCCTATAGCGGATCGTCGATATTTGGATCCCAATGTCGTGACACTCGTCAATAATAAAAGTCGTTAAGATGATGGTCATCCAAAGGTTAAACGACCCAGTGCTCCCAGTCGGTAATTGAAGGTGACGACCAGCACCTCCTTCCTGGCTATCAAGTGGGCTGGATGAAGCATTGAGTCTCCATCTTTGAAGTCATCCCCCATGATCAGCACCATCACTGGATAATTCTGATTCCTGAATCTTGGTCTGTCAGTCAGCTGATGTTTTGAACAAGAAAATATTGATTTATTGCAATACTATAGAGGGGCAATGAGCAAAAAACCTTGAACAAATATGCAATGGTACAACAAATACGCATGGTCGGGATTTAAAAATCAGTCGAGGTGGGGAGCAAATTTTTTATGCTTGCATAAATAATAAAAAAATAAAGTAAGTATCCGTTTGCCACACAAATACTTGCAGTTGAACATTTCTAATTATCAATTAAGAGCCTTCTCACATTAGGTGCAAATATGTTGAGATGCAAACAGTCTTCACTCATGTTTCTCTTGGTGTAGTACATATCCTGATACCTAAACAATTCTTGGGGGCAGGCATCCCTGTAATATGAGGCATCCCAATCTGGATCCCCATAGTCCCAATTGGGCCCCACATCTTGAGGTGGCTGATGTAAAATAATGTTTGTCATTATTGCTAAATTTAAGAAGATGGTTTAAAGTTACCTTGAAACGCCGTTCATATACTGGTGGTTTGGCATATGGAACGCCGAGAAATAAGTTGATGTAACGATAAGGCATGTAGGCCAAACTCCTTCCATACACTTGCCCAATATTTTTGACTTCCCTTCGAATAACATCGTACGGATAATATGGAGGTAACTGACAATAGCCAGCAGTATCAGGTGGACACAGTGGTGCATCCCAAGGCGGAAATGGCTGATCAGCACCTACTGTTCGTTTGACTAAACGAGGTTTATCCCATTGCGGATCATCAATATTTGGATCCCATTGTCCTGACGCTCGTCGGTCAATAATAAAAATTATTAAGATGATGGTTATCCAAAAGTTAAACAAGAAATGCATTTTTAAACACACTCCATCATAATTCGGATCAACGACTACTTGAATAATAAGTTATTATAAGTTTACATAATACAATTTAAATGTAATGTCCTGTCTCTCAAACTTGTTTATGTTTGTTTACAGCACAATGAAGGTAAATAGCACAGGTAGAAACGACGAATTAGTAAAATATACATTAAGACATTATATAACTTTTATTGTGCTTATTTATCAACATTTTATGATTTAAAATTCTTGGTGTTAATTGTAGCCATTTTTAGGGCACAATCCTCCCTAAATTTTTATCCATGTATTGAACGCGCTTGAGCTTGTTTCTGTTGTTTTGCCGAGGTTCCGCGTTGCTTGAGGTTTCATCTTCGAATAAGTAAGTTAATAATCTTGGAAATTCTGAGGGAATAGTCGCGTCGAAATTTGTTAAGAGATGGAAAACATTCACGACTGGACTTATAGATGCGAGGGGAATGCTGGCATTGTGATTTCTAACAGAAAGGTGCATCGGAATTTAACTTTTAAATTAATCTTCAAATTTATAATGATTTGAATTTAAATGCTGCAGAAGGTGCTGCGGCTGGTAAAACTTCCGAATGAAAATATTTCTAAAAAATGCTGCGAGGTAAACATGTCAGCATTACATATTAATTGAACAAGTGCTCCAAAAAGTTGATATTTCAGTCTACATCTGCTAAACTGAAGAACGTGGTGGTGAACCAATTGTCTTTTGCTGAAAATGTCATAAAGCCACTAATGATCAGAAATTATATTGTACCCATGGTAGGACTTTATAAATTATTTCACTGAAAGTGTCTTTACATGTGCTTATTTAAATTTTGTCACATGTTTTGTTTCATTAGAAATTGGTTCATCTTGCTCCAGCCTTTGCTGAAGGGATTGCTCATATGATTCAGCCCTATAGGCCAGGTGAAGCTCATAAATTAGAGCAACACATAAAAAATGAAATATGCTTATTGTACGTAATCCCTAAAACACTCGATAAAAATTCTGTCTTCCTCGCATCAGTGCACAGATTGGCCAAAGGTATTCCGCCTCAGCTTGCTTCGGCCATCGAGATGCCCGACTTGTGCTTCCTACCGACCGGGAGTGAAACGCTCTCCATCGAAATCAAGGTAAAAGAAGCATCTAATTTACTCATTGTTTTTTTACTCATTTACTTCCATCCATCTGGACAACAAGATTTTTAAGATTGCAAGATTTATGAGATAATTATTGATTGCTTATCAATATCGAGATCAATCAGATATAAATCGAGTAGCACGTAATTTTAATTTGTCTCGTCGTCGTCGGAATGATTTGGACGATCAACCGAGTCGCACGTTTTGTTGAAGCCCAAGTGGGGTTACCTCCCGACATCCGACGACGTGTTCGAAGTCAAGAAGCACGTCTGCAGGTACTGCATGCAGCAGGCAGAAAAAGTGAGTCGTCGCAAACAATTCAATTATTTTCGACGGAGGAATGCACGACTCCTGTCGTAATAATGTTAAGATGTTTAATAATAATGTTACTGCATTGTGGATTGGTTAGCAGTAGTGCTATGCAGTTGAAATTAAGATGTTGAACATTAACTCGACATTTCAAAGGTGCTCTCCGGGAAGTACGTCGAGAGGAGTTTTTACTGTCCGATCGATTTATTTTCGGGGTGAGTTGCGACTTTATTGTATTAAATTTTGTTTAAAAATTTTATTTTATTTCATTTCAATTAAATAGCTAATTTGATGATAAAGTATTTTAGCAAGTAATTATTCCAATAAATACTTTACTTTTGTTTATTTCTCTGCAAAGTTTGCAGGAAATAATAATAATTGAACTTTGAGATCCTCCTCGTGCAAGTTGGTTGATAATATGTTGAATGTGTTATCCTTCCTTCTGCTTGCACAAAAGATAAACATCTTCTGGAAAGCGAGTGAAGGACAGTTTATTTCTTTGAATGAATGCATTATATGACTAAGAACTTAAATAAGCTGCAATTTATTGACGATGTTTTGTTAATATGTATTAAGTAATGCATTGATGTTTTATTGAATGAAGTACTGAGTTCACCTCTAAGGCAGTTATTATCGGTAGAGCGACCTTCAGGCTAAAAGTGGCATAAAAAGTGCTGCCTTTCTTGGTAGTACTTGGATGTGTTTACATCTATGAATATTAATGAGATGTAAATTACGTCAACAGATGCTCCGATAGGATGGCATTTGCTGTGGCAGGACTCATGAGAAACCCACAAAACAACTGCAGAGTTTTCAAGGTTGACCGATCGTATGTATATGTATATCAACTTTAAGTACTTGCATCTAATGCGTACGTATATGAATATGTATATGTCAACTTAATACAAATACGCAATGTGTATGTCAACTTTAAATATTTGTTTCCCATATATTTGCGAACATCAACTTATATGTACTTGTTATGCTTTGTAAGTACTTTGACTCCCTTCAATATTTCTGTTGTATTGATGTTTTTGTTATTACAAGTCTTCTATTTATGTGTGTTAAACAATTTGATTTGAAGTTCTAAGTTTAGAAAGGATGAATTCAGTGAAGAAACCAACTTTTGCAGCTGCTACTAATTTAACCAGGCAGTGAAATTATTGAGCCTAGTTAATAGTAATATTATAGTCACTATTATAGCACGAACGGAATAATAATATTAATAACAACAACAACAATAATAAAATTAATAATAATAATAATAATAATAATAATAGAGGCTTCAAGGAAGAAATAAAGTTGATGTTCCAAGGGAATAAGTTATGGCTTGAACTTTTGTTGGAGTTAATTGGTAATGGCTGAAATGCCTCAGAAGCAGAGATGTTAGCAGCACTGATGCAGCAAGCGATGGCAACACTAACACTAGCACTAACACACACTGACACTAACACACACTGACACTAACTCACACTGGCACTAACACACACTGGCACTAACACACACTGACACTAACACACACTGGCACTGGCAGAGTTCTTCATTTGTTCCAATGACTCATGGTCGTTTGACTCCCAAATGCATTGATTAATCGTGCACTCGAATTTAACATTGCCCAATTCAACTTTAGTGTCGTGCTGTTGTTTTGCTGTCTTGAGTGTTAATAATTGCTCTTAATAATGTTAATGACTACTTTCTTTTTTATTCATTGGTTGGCTCAATTGTTGAACATTGTGATTGCATTATTTTAGTTAATTTTATCGATAAACCTTAAAATTATTGAATTTTCTTCAAAAATAATCTTACAGGATGGTCAGATAATTCTGAGTGAATTTGATTCTGAAAACTTCGAAGAAGAAGTCGAGAGTTGGATGAGAAATTGCTTCCCTTGTGCAGCATGGGAGAGGTGATGATGATGATGATGACGAGTCGTACTCGTCCTAATGACATTGTTTTAATCAGTGATTTAGTTAATTTGTTAGTGAGTAGTTGTTGATGGGCAGAGTTGATTTTAAAAGATGGTTGAAATGATATTAATTACCATTACAATTTATAAAATTGTTTTCATTCAATTTGAAGCTTTAGGGACATGATGGAGCACTTGATAAAGCTGGTCGTTCAATGCCTCCTCTTCTCCCAGCATCCGCATCTCTCCTCGCACAGACCGCAACACTGCAGAGAATCAAAGTTTGCCCATCATTGCACCTCCAGTTAGAAACACCTTGATGATGATGATGATAGCAGTAGTAGTGATGTTTATGATATTTGTTGCTTGTTGTGGTTATATAATTTACTTGGATAATTTGAGCATCAAAGTTACATAATGAGTTCTAATTATCAGGGGAATTAAAATTAAGGATGGATTCCTGATGTGGTAAGATTTAATCTTAGTAAGATTAGTTTCAATAAGTAGTAAATATTGCAGCTTGGAATTTATAATAATTGGCCTTCACAGCTAAATAGCTGACTGAGAATTAATTTAATTCCACTGATTCTTTAGACTCTTTTAAATAAGAACTGAAATGAAACAAAGGAGCTAATTTAATTGGAAGGAGCAGATATTATCACCATGATGTTATCATGACATCACCAAATTGATGAGATTTAAAAATAATTAGCTCAAAATAATCAGTATTCTTGAGTTGCAAGTGCGAGGTTTGAACGAAAAAATCACTTGTGCTGATTTAAAGATTTGGAGGCTCAACTGACCAGTGAAGCCCAGTTATAGTTGCTATAATTAGAATTTTTGTCCAGGGTGATGATTATGATGATGCTATCGGCAAGTTTGTGCAGTTGAAATGAGATACTTTCTCAGGAATTTAATAAGAATTTTCTGCTGCTGCAATGCCATCAATTATTTATTCGTAGCAGGTTATCAATGTTGAACTAGTAATATGATTGTTATAATTGATAAATAAACTAAAAATGTATCCGATTAAGGTATTACAACTTATTAACGAATGCATTTTGCTCAACAGGGTGCACTCAGCTTTGTAGCAACTCAGTGCTCTCCTGCATCTTGGACTGTCAGAAGTTGGATGAAGACTTGAATCTCAAGAGGATGCTTCAATTGCATAACAACGTTTCTGACTTCTTCCCCAAACACATTGGCATGAGGTAATTTACATATGCATGAGATAAGTTACATATGCATGAGGTGATGTTTTTACACTTTTGATGCCTCATTACTCCTCACCAAATGTTGTGTGCTGTCCTTATATCTGCATGTTAGGGTTTGTATTACGTTGGCATGTTAGGTCTGAATGGATGTCAGAGAATCAGGACTTAAACTGTGCCAACAAATGTTGTTATTCTTCCAGAGAGTTATGCTGCATAGATGGACCATTTGCTGTTGATTGGCTCAACAGCTGCTGCAAGAATGAGGTCAAGGAGGACATTCTGGATGTGAGTGATGCTACAAACATTAACTGATAATATTATCCTTATGGGAAAAAGGATTTGATGACTCATTTCATTGCAATACTAAATACTCCAATAAAATGTTAAATCATTTTCTATTTGTTTCCACAAATCTAATTTGTCAAAGTTGTTTGCTATTGCTAAGGCCTATCGGACTGCCTGACCCCACTGCTTCAAACGGGGGCCTCAAAAATTGAATCATGGTCTCTTTTTTGCTTTGCCATCACCAAAATTGAAATAACTTGACAGAGGGGCCCCTTAAATTTTGTAAATGGCCCATGCCTCCTCAAAGCTCTGAATGCCCCTGGCTGTTGCTTGATGTCAGACAAGCTTCATTATACTTATAAATTAGACTTTTGTTGGAATGTGTTGTTTTTTATTCATTCCATAGTTTGTTATTTTTTACTGAATTTATTTCATAATTGTTTATTATTTTTTATTGAATTTGTTTCCTGATTTTGAAGATAAAGAAGTTCCTGGCAGCAAGAAGTGCAAAAGATTGTTCCATCATCATTTCCTTGGCACCAACCCACCAGTAAATGACTTGATTAGCAATTGATTAAATTAATTTTAATTTACTAAACATTGCTTTATTGTGCGGACAATATTTAATATTTCTTCTGCAGTCCTCCCGTTCGAAGTGATGAGACTGACGACCTCTTCTTCTTCTTGGGAGCAGACAAAGAAGTCATGGCAAAAGTGTCCATAATCGATGTTGACGTGAAAAAGTTTGACAAAATAACCTTCTACTACGAGGAAGATGTGAATATCGTGAACACTTACCAGAGCCACCCACTCCTGCTTTGAAACCCACGAACCTTTGACGTTTCCTGTCTCACTACTGTCAATCATTTTCATGAAAAGTCAAAGTTGTGATGACTTGGAAGGCAGATTAGCTTCAATAACAACAGCAGCAATGACTGCGATCGCGATTCGAGCGCAACTTTGGAGTTTTTGAATTCTCACAATTTTCACATTCATTTCTTCTTCACCCAATCTTCTGCACGAGCAAGTTTTGGCAGAGTCAAGCTCTTAGGTTTTGATTCCCTGCTAAACTTTCCGATCGCGTCTCCCGAAGTTCGACTTGCGTTCGATTCGCGAACGTCGTCCGCATTCTCGGGATAATATTTGAGTTTGTGTCGAGACGTTTCCATTGCCTGGCATTTTATTTTCCATCTGTTCGATTCGTTTCTCGTCTCCACGATTTCTGCTCTTGCTTCCTTCAACTCGTTTTCAAGTTTTATTGAAATTTGTTGCATCTTTCTGTTGACTGCTTTCAAACTCTGCACAGTTTGTTCTTTTTCTCCCATCTGTTTTGAGTACTCGAATGCCATGCGCAACATCTCCTCTTCTTTCATTCTCAATGTTTTTTTGTCTTCAGTCATCATTTTTTTCAAGCTTCTCTTGTCTTCATAGAAATTGTTCATCAAATTTTTCAGTTCTTTGTCCACCTCTGCTCTCAGCCAATCACCTTCCAGATTTAAAAGTTTTAAAACTTTCAATCTTTCTTTTGTGATTTCCTCAGAGCAAGTGAGGCAGTAATCAAACAGGACCTCCTCCTTTGCAAGACTTATTTCCAGTTTCTTCCAAGCCACTTGTCTTCTGGATGGGTATTCCCTGTTGTGCCTCATGATCATTGACTTGATTCGTCTCTGCTTTTCCTCGGGTAAGAACTTCAACATCCTCCTCTTTTGGGTCTCCACCCTTTCTTCGAGATCCAACACGATGCACCCCACGGTTTTGTCGCATTCCTCGAGGAGAACTTCACTCCTTCTTAGTGCTGACCTGATTCTTTCCACTTTTTGAGACCAGGTGTCGTTCAGAACCTGCATCCTGATGCTAAGAAGTTGTTCCAGTTTATTCTTTTCCCTTTCCGAGAGGTGTTTGCTTCCGCCAAAGATTCTCTGCACCTGGTATCTAGCCTCGTTTTTGATCTTCTCATCAAGAAAGAGTTCTTCCTTTTCTGCTGAGATTTCAATTTGAAGTTCTTCGTAGAGATGAGGGAACAATCTGAGGAGAAAATTCCAGAATGCCTCAACTGGCTCCCTGTTTTGAGAATTTGTCAAAACTTCTAGAATCTTCAATGGCTTGAAGCCTCCGATGCTCTCAATCTAAAAAAAAAAGCAGAAAATGCTTCAATTATCCAAGTTCGAACTTCAAACAAAACTCACCCTGATTTCCCTGTTATTCCCTGTAAAGTATTTCATTACAAACTCCTGCAGAGCCTCAGGCTCGCTAGTCAGCTGCTCAGCAATGAGATGCCTTTTATGTCGGCAGACGTATCTTTCCTGTTGGTCCATCGGTCGGTCGGACCAATTTTTCTGCAGATTGAAAGCCCATCAACGACTTGACAGTTATATGAGTGCTGATGTTCTTCATTAATTATTCATGGATGAACAAATTGTTGCAAGAGGATCAATGCAGGAAAGTCACGAGAAGGTGTTTTGCATTTTTGAGTGCTCAATGTTTTCTGGGCAGTGGACTTTGCTAAGTTCTACGTGTTTACTGTTAATGAAGTCCGACATATGTGGATTTATAAATCAATCCAACGTAAAATGTCTTTTTCATAACTTTCAGCAAGGAATGTTACGAGTCAACAACCCGTAAATCTTTCCATCCTTCGTAATTTCTTATCGTTGACGGTTTCATCCTCTGTTTAAATGAAGTTATAATATTGAGTTGAATATATGGGCAGCGTGGGGTGGTTTCTCGAGAAAAAATGGAACGTCTGCTTATATATATTTCAAAACGGAGCTGGACGCATGTTTTGAACGCGTGGTAATTGACGTGAAACTTCTTTGAAAAGGGTTACATCGGGATCAAGCCGAGAACAAGAATGTCGGTTGTAGCAATGGATTTGTTTATGTTTATGTTATCAGACCTCAGTGAGTGACAGTCGCAACCGAGACCGCGAAACATTCGCGTTAAGGCTTTTAAGCTTAAATTCCAACATTTTGATTAGTAGCTGTTACACTGATTTACGCTGTAAGTGTTACAGAGCCTTGTAGCGCATTGAATTTAATCAAACCCTGTCGATCGTGTTCTCTTTGCAATATTGTGATATTAATCTGGATTAAGCCACTGAAGAAATCATAAAATGTAATATTTTGATATTTAACAAAATTGAAATTCAATAATGCAACTATTAGCGAGGAAATGGTGCACGACATCTGAATGAATAACTTTCGTGCACTGGAATCCATGAATTACTTGTCAGTCGATGCGATGATTCAACAAAATCAAAATAAGGGAATGTTGTTTTGAAATCATCGAGAATGCTTCAATGTTGANGATGATGATGATGATGATGATGATGATGATGATGATGATGATGATGATGATGATGATGATGATGATGATGATGATGATGATGATGATGATGATGATGATGATGATGATGATGATGATGATGATGATGATGGTGATGATGAAGGTGATGGTGGTAATGGTGATGGTGATGATGATGGTGATGATGATGATGATGATGATGAAGATGATGGTGATGGTGGTAATGGTGATGATGACGACGACGACGACGATGATGATACACATGTTGAATCAGTTTCAAGTGAAATTAGAATTTCTTGGAGATCCAACAGAAGGAATGAAACTGCATTTACAAAGTTAATGTCCCATACTTTAAAACACTCGTCAAAGCAAATAATTCCGATTAAAATGTGCTCATCTCCGAATCCTTTAAATAAATCTATTTACACCAAGTCAGAAACTCAGTAAATGGCTGACATAAAACTGTTGCTCATTTCTTGCCTTATTTATAATTTAATTCCATTTTAATTAGGCAATCTCTCACGTATAACTGTATAACCGCATATTTGGTGAAGATTCTGTAAGGAAGAATTGAGTTCCCAGAATCATCAGATCTCTGAAACAACTCCGATGTGAGTTTATCATTAGTAATCAAATTGAAGTGATGCTTTTCAATCTTTATCAAACCAGCTAACAAACATCGCCGACAATGAATGAATTTTCAGAATGAAATCATTATCATTATCAAGTTTAAATGAAACTTTCTTTCACGATCTTGAATTTGTTTAAATTTTCTTGTCTTCATTGCCGATTGTTCTTTCTTAGTGCTTATCACTCTCTTTATCATCTTGTCATCTTCGCCGGTCATTATCTCAGTGCATCACCACAGAGGAGTAGCTAGGGGTTTCGACGCATGGGGCAAAACTGGTAGAAGTATCAGTTATAATTTTGTGCCCTCATCCCTGCTCAACATTCCCAGTTTGGCGCCCCCTAGCACTGCATCACCTTCACCGTCGACAACAACATTTTCAACTGTAATCGTAATCATTATCATAGTCATCATCATCAACTTCATCTCGTCGCTCAATTGAAACTCAATACCTCATTGGCGGACAAAATTAGACCAAGTTCAAATACACCAATAGCAGCATGGCATTGTACGATCAACCCGCCCCCGCAAAATCTTCATTCATAAATTTTCAACCGCCACTCGTATCGCAGTGCACGTTGTCATAGTGACGAGCGTTGTTTCTTGCGTCTCAAAACTTGGCTGAATCTAAGAAGAATTAGTGGCATGGACCTTTATCAAAGCCATCATCATTATCAATGCCATGTTTACAATCATCATCATCATCATCATTATCATCTTATTCATCTGATGAACCCTCCTACCTGTCTTTGAAATTCTTTGTGGAACTCTGCGTCGATGCCTCAGTGTTTCAAATCCTCTTCCGATCATGCATCAGCATCTTCATCCTCTTCTTCTTCCTCATCATCCAACAACAAGTGAAAAGTCCTTGATGCAAGAAAATACAAACCTTTGTTTAGGTTGGTGACTTGTGATGATCTTGAAACATTATTTTCACTGCGGCACTGTTTAAAATAACTAGATTGTGTCGAATAGAATTAATTCTATTAACGATATTATAAATTTAGTTATTTGCGATTAATCAAATAAAGCAATCAAATTGCGAAATGATTAAAAAATGACCTCTTGCAGGTGCAGTTTTATATTTCTTACCGTATTGAGATCGTCTAACAACTCTTCATAGCCAAGGTCTTTGCAAAATTGGTCAATTGTTAATAATACAAAATCACAACGTCTACCAGCTTTGTTCACTCTAACATACCGTTTTTAAATACAAATTTTTGTAAATTTTTGCACTCAGCTACGTTTGACAATTATTTAAGAGCTCATGAGACTTTTTCACTGCCTTCGTAGACTAGTCCTGAATGTTTAAATTAATCCTAAAGTTTAATTAATGTTAGTTCTTAAATTACGACCAATGAAATGATGA
>MPNW01000694.1:85191-100947 GCA_011800805.1 Hirudo medicinalis | reverse complement strand
TCACCAAGTTTTAAGTTTTTGCAGATCATATTGTAATTAGAGTTTCCAACTAAAGAGTTTGGTTTTCATTGCTTGTCTTGGTCGCTACGAGATCAGTTGCCGCGCCTATGCACCCGCTTGTCGATAACGCAGATACAGAGCAAGTCAGCCAGTTTTGCCCAGTTTGAGTCATTTATATGGTCGAAATATTTCTTCAGTCTCTGATTCAGATATTACCAAATCCTATTGTGTACTTCAATAAGCAGTCATGGATTTAGATTTTCACATCAACACTATTGCTCAAATAATGTCATTAACTATGTAAGTGTAAAACTGGGCCAGCAACTCTGACTTATCTATACTTTGCACCAACTCCATTCCCGTCCTAACGTAAATGTAAACCCACCATGTGAAGAAGAACAACTCATTATTTGTTTTGCAGATGTATTAATACAACAAACTCCAAAAGAAACAAATAGCAAATAATTAATAACATTTCTTCAATAAATTTATTAACATAACAAACTGTTCAATCATTTGTCTGTGGGGAACTTCCATAATTTAACTAACCCCACTTAAACATGTGTCGACTTGGTAGTTGCAAGGTCCTCAACCTTCATTCATATTTCAACCTATACACCTAGATGAGGTTAATTAATTATAGGGACATTTCATAAACGGTTACATCAAATTCAGAAGCAATCAATCAGTTGATTCATCAAATCATTCTATTCCACCATCACTTTGTCAGTTTAACTGATTGTTTAATAATGGATATTTAAGTACTATATATATATACATGGCCTTCTTAATATTCATGAAAGAATAAATATCATTTTTCTGTCAGTAAAATTTACTTGAATGTTCTCCAACTCCTCCCTAAAATGCTGTAAAAGGCTCAAAATAACTTCTCACACCATCTAATTAAAATTATTGAGAAATCATGCTGGTCAATATTTTTAAAGGAAAGGAATTTTCATGTAGGATTTTAAAATTATAATGAATTTGTAAAGGAATGCAGAAATATTTCATCATTATCATGATATGGAGATTTAAAGAGAGATTTTTAAGAAGCAATTATGCTTGCCCTCATCTGGGAGCTGATCAAGCTGACCTCGGCCAGTGATGAATTTCCAGCTGCCTTTCTTATAGCGACCTTCTAACTAGTTATCTCAATTTAAACCATCAATTATTGTCATAACAATTTATGTCATCAATTAACCATATCTTCATGTCCATTAAATGAATTTGCCCATACATTGTTTGGTATTTTCTATGCTATGAAATCATTATCAAAGTCCTATGATAAAGATTATCATAAAATAATTATTCATCATAAATTTTATTTCTTAACAGTCTTTTCCCAGATTTCCCCATAAAATAAAAACATTCAAATCCAATCAATCCATCCAATCAAAAATTATCCTGACTATAGCAGATAATCAGAACTCACTTTCCACTTTATTGAGGAGGCTGAGGTGGTTGTTGAGGAGGTTGAGCAGTTTGTTGGGGAGATTGTTGAGGTTGAGCTGCCTGCTGTTGCATCTGCATAATTGCTGCTGCATGTTGATGCATCCCCTGGGATCTGTAATAGTCAGCCCAGGCTGCGCTGTAATCTTGGGTTCCGGTCTGTCCATTGCCTGAAACAAATAAGAAATTCATTTCTCAGTAACCTTTGTTATAGGGTGAGCCAATATCGAAATAAACATCAAAGCTTACCGGCTTGAGGTTGAGCACCCTGAGCCTGACTTGTAGTTGTGGATGTGGTTGAAGCAGTTGTGGAAGCAGAAGCAGCCCCATAACCCATCTGCATAGGATTCATGGCCTGGCCGTAATACTGGGCATAATATGCAGCCCATGCAGCTGCATGTTCTTGTTGTTGCTGTTGGCTTGGCTGCTGTTGGGGCTGAGGCGACTGTTTGCCTATAATGAAATTATTAATTCAAACATCCATATCAAGTTGTAAATACTAAGATGTATGAGCATTCAACTTCGTGTCAGTTATTAACCAATCTGACCCTGTTGAAACCCAACTTTCTCTTGCTCCAACTCGACACTCCTGACCCAAATGCTGAGATAGCAGTTGTGAAGTTGGGCATCATTACTTAAATATTACAAGTGCTTACTTGGATCCATCTGATTTGGTTGACCATAAGGAGCTTGATTGTACCATGGCTGAGCATTTGGCATCATGCCTGCTCCCATCATCATTTGACCTGGCATAGGCCCTCCCATCATTCCCATTGGCCCTCCAGGGCCTGGCTGGCTATAAATTAAATCAATTGTTAATGAATTGTTAAAACATTCACTAATTTTCAATAATTCTACTTACTTTGGTGGACCATAAGGGCCTCTGTATCCTGGTCCTCCCATTGGACCACCCATGGGACCTCCCATTGGACCAGGATATCCCATAGGTCCACAGTAACCCTCGGGTCCCATCATGGGATTAGGCTAGAAGAATTTAAAAATTCACATTTAAAAAATCAGTTCAAAAGCACTTGCCAGAATTCACTTACCAGGTTAGCCTTTTCCGTCATGAGCCTAACGGCATGTTGAATCTGATCAGGATTTCCAACAACTTTGAATATCCTTTCATTGGGGTTTGGGCCCACATTTCTGTCCAACTCCACAAATGCTCCAGAAATTCTATTTATATCTCGTATAGTTTCACCACCTACAAGAAATTCAAATGAATTAGTTAATTCGTACAATAATAGATTGTTAAGTGAAATGTCTGCTTTCAGTAATATAAGGAAGCATTCAAATTCCATACATCATAGGTATGGTGCTAGTGAGTTCTCCTTTCATCCTTATGGCACTTCTTTGACACCCACAAAAACAAATTTGCTTTGTGGGCTCTAATAGAGTGCTTGTTGCAAAACAATGTAAGTAAGATCTACTATCAAACTCAATGCATAAAAGCATAGTGTTAGCGAAAATCTCCTTATTTTCTATTGCACAGCACTGACACCCACACATCCATGATTGATGCATGGGCTCTAATAGTGTGCTTAAATTACAAATTATAAGTGAGGCCTACTATCAAACTCTACACACAAGCCAGCCATCCAGCTGTGTAGTGTTAGCGAAAACCCCCTAAATTACTTTGGCACATCTCTGACACCCACAAGACTGTGTTCGCTTCATGGGCTCTAATGGTGTGCTGAGGCAATGTTAATATCAGTAATGATAGAAATTACCTTTTCCAATGATGATTCCACATTTCTCTGTTGGCACAGGAAGGTTGTAAGTGTTGTTTGCAGACCAATCTTGACCATAGGGACCTCTTCCATTCCCACCACTGATAGCGTTCTGCTTCTTAAGCAAGATAACATTAATCCTCGGTGAGTCAGATTAAAAATTAAAATTTTTCGACGGGCTTACCATAGCACTGTCGATGAGGTTTGAAACCATCTTCATGGCCACACGATTTGTCTCTTCAGTTCCAGTAATGGAGAGCTTCCTAGAGGAACTAGTTCCATCATCTTCCCCTTTGAACTGCACCTTGGAGCCTGACTCATCTTGAATCTTTCTGATCATCTCACCATTCTTTCCAATCACCAATCCTATCATGTTCCTCGGTATTGGCATCTGTTAAAGACCAACAAATGAAATAACAATTCATGTTATTCAATTATTTTAAAGGCAATATAATGTACCATTTGGTTAAAGCCAATATGAAAACACAAATTGGATATAATTATGACCAAAATGATTTCATTTTGCACAAATTTTACACCGACATGACGTCAATAATCGGTCGGCTCTAGCTTGTGCATTGGACCAAACGTGCGTTCACAAATGTCTCGTTACCAGTTAATGAATCAATAATCTGAGACATGTTCATCTGATCACGAATAACCATTCTCGCACAATTCCTACACCGAGATGTCTCATGTACAGTCGGCTCTAGTTTGTGCCAAGTCACATCAGTCAGTTAATTAAGTCACGTTATTAACAAATCTCACTTCAATGTTGTTCCTGTATGGATCTGAAGAAACAGGTGTACCGTATGGCTAAAATTGAGAACAATGAGTGAAAACCAATCCATAAAATTATACATTTTGGTTATATATTCAAATTCTGGTCCTTACATTGGTTGCATGGAAATCAGATATGAGTTCCATGATCTTCTGCTGTGCTCTCTGAAAATAAGTCAAAAATGTCTCATGTAGTAACCAATGAAACAAAATGCTAATTCATAAACGGTGCATCAGAACTCAAAAGATTTCTCCAGAATGTTTCAGAAGAACGAAAGTCAATAAATAATCATCATGTGCACCATGTTATTGACTGATTCTGTTAACAGTGTCAGTACCAAATAAGGGTCCACAGCATTTCAGTAGAACGAAAGTCATGGTAAAAACATCATCCACTGCTTCATCTAATGCTAGCAACTCAAAGACTACCAACCTGACAGTTGTGGCTTTCACCTGTAATTCTAACAGGCTTGTCATGGTTTGTCATCACATTGCTCTCTTGTATGACAACTATTTTTGTGCATGTACTCTCCATTAATCCCTTTATTGTTTCTCCTCCTTTGCCAATAATGAGTCCAACTTTGTTGCCAGGCACCATCATCTCAATTTGGTTGCTACCATCATCCACCATAGCCCCACCAGTTTTAAACTTCTGCACAAGTCTATTTAGCACCTCCTTAGCTTTACTGAAACATAAATCATGTATTTATCAAGTATAACTACTCCAATTAAGTAGAACTTTTCAAAATACTTACGCTATAGATGCTGGGGTACCAGTTAACACACAAGGCCTGTCTGGGGTTCCATTGCTCTCTGCATGACAGAACATTAGATTATCGTAAAATGACTTCAAATGTTTCTGTAAACCATGCACCTACCAGCTGCAAACTGCACCACACACTGCGATTCTGCCTGAATTGCTGTAATCTGTTCTCCTCCTTTGCCAATCACTGATATAAGAAATAGTCAAATAACATATCCAAAAATTTTATTGAGTTTATACAATGTCGCAATACTTACAATATCCAACCATCTTGTCCGGAACTGTAGTAGTTTCATTTGTGGTTACTGTAAAGCCAAGGATCTTTGCAATTTCTCTTGGATCAGCCAATCCTGAAGTACCTTGTATGTTCGGTTGAGGTGCAACTATTGGTGGTGGGGTGGCTGCAGAGACTCCTAACTTGGCGTTTATTTGCGATGCCGCCGCCGCAGCCAGTGCAGCCGCCTCTCTTGCTCTAAATAAAAAAATAAAAAAATTCAGTAATGAACACCATTTCGAAGTTATTATTTCCATTTACCTTTGCTGATCCTGATTATTTTTAGACGCAATATCTCCAAGCGCTGGTTTCTTCGCTTCAGGCTGGTAATCTGAAAAGTCGAAGAAATTGCACGTGGTAAACTCTCCAGATTAAGAGCAGTTTGCAACAAAAATCTAACCAGAAGGACCTTCATACGGTCTCTTCGAAGGAGTATCGCCCGCTGGAACGGCGATTTTAGCAGCGATCTGAAAGTTAAAGATGTATTAAATTTAGAAATGGCTTCCAAAATGGCTGCCTGTGCAACAACTTCGACCGCGTTACCTCTTTCGCCCGAGCTAAGGCATCGGCATAAGCATTGTTATTCTTCGATGACTCCATTGATTTATTATTTTCAGTCAATTCTGTAGCAGTACGTAAGCTGAATATCGCAATGAAAAGACCTATCTATACCTCCAGCAGGAAGTTTTCAAAGGACGAAAGACTGAAAACATAAGTTTTAAGAAATAAATTTTAAAATTTTATATTACATTTAAAAAAAGATAAAAATAAATTATAACTATAATATTAAAATTTAATTGTTTGTAAGAATTGATAAATTACATTTTAGTAACAGTTCAAGTATGTTCTTAATCGATTTTCAAATTAATGTGTGCATTCTACATATTATTAGTTGCTACAATAAAATATCAGAATATTTAATGCTCCAATGATTTTCGATTTTGAGAGCAACAGATAAAGTTTTTGTAAAGGGCAAATATCTGTCCGTTTGCGCCTTAGACCAATTGGTCGACAAAGTCCTGACTTAGCTAGTATTCCAGTCCGGCCCAATGCCGATAGCTGAGTGATTCCAGGACAGAAAAACAATCCAGTAAATGTGTAAATAAAAATTATAATTGCAACTATTCATGTAATAATGTTTTCATCAGTTTTTCCATCAACTTATATAGTAGACTAATTTCCAATTGTCTTGTCATATTTGGCCTTGTGAGACATCAGGGCCGCCGTCAGAAATTTCTGACACCTAGGTTTTGTCAATTTGGTAGTGGAAAAGCAAAAAAAAAGGTCATGGTTGTTAAATTTTAATACTTTAAAACCCGACGGGTCCCAAAAGTTACCGGACCCCTGAGCACTTGCCCCTCTCGACGGCCTTGGCTGACATGCACAACGTAGCACAATCATTTGCTACATAGTTTCTGGCAAAGCAATTATATGTTCAAATGGGTTAAATATTTAAAAATCTCTTCTCTTCATTCGATTGTTGGTCAAGTGACTGGCAAATGCCAACTCACAGGCAGCGACTTTTGGTCCTACCTCATGACCCTGGAAACTTAAGTAGAACTGGCAAGTCACTCCATGTGAGTTGGCTTTTGCCTGTCACTTATCCAACCATCCTTCATTAACCAAAAATAACTTAAAGGCACTCATAGAGATTCTCCTGTTATGATTTAATTGGTGAACAGAAAAGTGTAAAATCAATTGTTACTTGTCATTTATTTAGATAATGGCCAGGTAATGGTTCTTGACAACAATAATAGGCAAAAAATATAATTAATGCAAAATCAAGGTCAACAAAACTCAAATAAAATTATTAACTTTATAGGGATTAACATAATTTCATTATTGGCAGAGCCATTTGGTCACAATTGCTCATGCAAATAAATTTTTTTAATGATGAGTGCAAACAGTAGCCAAAGAAATTTATGTTTAATTAATATTAAAAAAGTTGTACCAGCTTCTTAATTTATATAACATATTTACATTAAATGCAATTCTAATGACTTCTTTGGATGAGTTCTTCTAATACTTATTATTGGTGCAGCCTCTGAATCCGTAGCACAATTAAATGCCCCTTTTCATTGTTTTAGACAAAACTGAATTCTCCTTGAATGAGAATGTCAATGACGATGTCAAGTCTTCTGCCTATTGCTGCAAGGTGAAGGTCAGTGAGGACAGGGGCAAGAGGGTCGTAGAAGAGCACTGCTTTGAGGACCCTTGCAATTATCCCATTCTTCAATTCATTCAGTCGAACAACTGTTGATTTTCTTATCCTTTTGCAGGAATTTATGGAGGTTTAAAATTAAATTAATGAATATTTGACAACAATTAAAATTATTTTACGACTATGGTATTTACTCACAATTTGCACTGCATCAGTGGAGCTAAAATGCTTCTCTCATCATGGTTGGGGTTCCCAAAACTTAAAAAAGGTTGGCTCAACTTTAACTGGTAAGCTTTAACACATGTGAATATAAATGTTCCAATAATTCAGTTGAAAATTCGGATTTTGATTTATTTGAATCTTGCAAATAGTTTTTAAAATAATCTCAGATGAATGCAGTCATTATCAACCTTTTTGCATTGTCAATGAGAAGCAGCTTAGGAATGGTGTAATTAGCAAAGACTTCAAAATGGTGCCGGTCCGCATTTCCTACGAGGAAGTCAAAGACAGAAGTGTCAATGATATCGAGGAGGAGTTGTTTCGAGGAATTGTGAGGAGGCGTCTGCTGAACATCGTCGCAATATTTGTTGCTCGTGTTTGTCAATTCCCACCTGTTGAGAAATAATTAAATAACTTCCAATGACATCAACATCAACATCAACAGAGCAACTGCAATGTTAATTGTAAATGTAAATGTAATTCATTTATGTAGCACTAATTGCATAGCATCAGATGTGCTTTTTGTTAATTATTTATTTGTGGAATTGCAGGATGGGTTTTGAACATGGGTTTTCTTTACTACTGTTGACTTTACCACCACTCGCAGGAACGCAGCCTATTAATCCAACCTTTCATGCATGCAAACTGACATTAAAGCCATCCTATTGGATGGTAAAACCGGTATGCCGATGAACTTAATTTGTGAAGTCAATTTCATGGAATTTAAATATAGACTTGGTGATAATTAAGCTAGTACAATAGTCTCCAAGAGTTATATTACAAGGTTACTAAAGAAAATTAAAAATTATTTAATAAAATATACTGAAAATTATTAGTTTATATGAGTGTAATTACATTCATATTTATTATGTTATTGAAAAAATGAAAAATTGAAAAATTTTATTAATATATTAAACATTTAGACGAGTCTTGGTTCTTTCGCCGAATTGGATTTTCTCGGGAAACTGAAACTTCTTTGAGCGACCTCTAAATATTGTCCAATCCTGCTCATATTTTTCTGAATTATTTTTGCATATATATTGGAACTCATTTGGGGAGTCAGACAATAACTTTTTAAAACTTTGAAAGGGCCATCCTACATTACAATTATAAAGAAATCTCAGAGTTTCTGGTGAAATACAAACTTTGTCAAAACAGATCAAAGCCAGAATAACTAACTTTGCCTTACGATGTGCATTATAAGTCCTACTCCAAGGATGCCTGTATTGCTTCAACATGAGAAATTTTGGAAGCCAAAGAACAACTGCACCCTCCATCTGTGCAATCTTTCCACAGGCAGCATCCTTCTTTGTCCTGCAGTACAAACATTTGCCAAGAAAGCAGATGTCTCCACCTACACATTCATTAATGGTGTTACAAACACAGCTTCAATTGGTTAATGACTTATTTTGATTCAAACCTTCTTTTGTGAAAAAGGTTTGCCTGAGTTTCTGTGAAGAAACAGGGATTATTTCTTTCTGGAGGTCAACAATTCTGCCCACCACAAGTGGTGCTCTCCTCAACCCTAAGATCCTGTTCAATGATTAACAATATTCAGATAAAATTTTAAATATTTTTGAATTTTAATTAAAACTATTAAAATTATCATATATCATGCTTTAAAAGTTCAGTTTTTTTTCTTTTTTAGTAGATGTTTAAGCACAACAAATGTGAACAAAAACTTCGTGCTATATTCAATGAACCTGCACGAACCCATCACAGACAGTTACAATTATTTAGACTACATTCGGCCTTTACTGCTTACAATGCTCTCTGAAAACATTTGTGAGAATGAACAGATGCACTTGAGGTTTTGCAGGTCAACAAAGATGAACTTAACAAAAGAGATTCCCAACATTTTTATTAATTACTGCAAATGGTTCCTCATTGTAAGTCCAACTTGAATTAACAACCATCTCAAAATATTAAATAGATTGTGCTAAATAAATCCAAAGAATCCAAAAAAATTAGAGCAACTATTTACTTGAATATAAAAACAAAGAAATATCCATTACAACCATTACAGGATTCTACCCAATTAGCTCCTCATGAGATGGATTGTAAAAGTTGAACAAACATTCAATGAACCTGCTGAGATGGAAGGATGCAATCTCTCCATTGTGTCTGTCATGCCCGTCATAGGGCTGTCCCTGAATTATGGTGTCTCTGTCATACCTGGAAGAATATTAGAACATAAAAAAATGATTATGCATTATTAAAATTAGTAATTATTTATTGCTAACAAACCATTTTGGCTTAAAGATAGCATTTTGTCCTCCTTCAAAGCCGATTGTGAGTTTCAGTTGAGTGCCTTTGTGTCCCACATCTGCCCAAATGATCTTACCCTTATTCATTGACTCCAACACAAACCCTTCAAATTTCAAGTACAATAATTTATGATGATTATTTTTTAATTATAATTTAAAATTATATTATTAATATAACCCATTTCTTATTATTTAAAAAAACAAACAATTCTTTCATTGTAGGATTTTTGAAGAATTTGTTTTTCAAGATGAGTTAAATTAAATTTAATAATAATAACAATGTGGCTGCAAATGGTTGCATTCTTCATCAACATTAGATCATTGTAATAGTCATGCTCGACTTGTAAGATGCATTATTGCACATCCATGCTTAATAAATTATAATAATTGAAATATTTTGTTAGTAATCAATTAGGAGCTTCTAAAATAAATCAAAATCAACCTAATTCTGAAGGAGAGTCAGGATGGATGTCATTAGAAGAAACCCAATCAGTTGCAATTGTCCATGGAGACTTATTTGAAGAAAGATGCCTGTCAATGCTGTACAATTTTATAAATTTTCTTGCTAAAAGTTCTTCTGTTTCATCGTCCCACAGTGTCTTGAGTAATGTTTTGATATCTGAAACATTTGGCCAAATAAAGGCTTTTATAGGTTGCGTACCCAAATTTGTCATACTTTCTAATAATTACTACATTCTCTGCCATATACTCCTATACATCACCTGAAACACTGCTGACATTTCCTCGATTGTAATTTTGATAAAGGTTATTTTCTTCATTAATACTCGATAACAATATTAAGGAAAACGAAATAAACAGAGAAATTAACAGACTACACAAAATGATTGTGCATCTTCTAAGTTTCATGACAAAAATTATCGATGAATCGCATAATTCAACATAATTTAACGCCAGCACGTCTTTTGCGACGACACAAATAAAAGTAAATAAGGGATTCTTCATGAAGAGGAATTAAGTTTCGTTTACAAATTTTCTGAATTTTCATGATGACTTATGTTCTTGAATTGACAAACAGATATTAATTTTGTTTATCAAGTCTAATTAAGTCATACATCATTTGCATCATACGATTTCTCATATAACATGATCTTTTAAGACGTGTTCCTTTTATTCAAAATGTTTTCGTTAAAAGTTATTTAATATACAATTATTTTTAACAAACAATTTGTTCATTGCTTTACGGATATCTTAAAAAAAAAAGTCTTTGCTTAGGGGACCAAGGATTTACCCAGAAATTTGCTAGCTGAAGCTATAAGCCAAAAACAATTATGAATATTAATAAGAATCCTAGATTACATTGTGTCTTAAAATTGGAACTGGTCATGAATTATGTATCAAAATTGTGTAACATTTCATATCCAATTTTGGCGCTCCCTAGAGCTGAATTATGCATGTTAAAATATTTTTTTGATCACAAACTTCAAATTTGTTTATTCAAAATGTTTGTTAAAGAATATTTAATAAAAAATTAACAAAAACTTTCTTGTCTCGATTTTGGTAATGATGCAACCGAAATGTTTGCTTGAGGTTTAACAAGAATCTTCCAAGGAAATATTGCCACAAATGTGAGTCATTGATAACAGCATACTTCAGTGATTAGGTGGTTTAAAATTTAATTGGAGCGTCCGAAGTGAACACATGATAATGACTGATTAGAACATTTAAAGAAATCAATTTGTTGGATTGTAATTATAACCAATATGGATAACTACAATTATTAATGTAAGAAAAATATTTTTAATGCTAGAGTTATGACCGAGTTATCGAGAAGTCAAGTGGCTTTAAGACCCAAACAACGTTTAGACAATTTACAGAACACAACAAATAAATCACCAGTTGTGCAAACATTACGGGAAGAACGGAAGCAAGAACAATGAAATATTTTTGTAGCACCAAGTTTTTTTGAAAGCCTTGAAAGAGGAGGATCAGCCTTTCTCACGTTTCTTGCACAGGATTTGCGAGTTAAAGTTTTTCTGTAGCTCCCAGAGAGCACGTGTCGACATAGGTAGCAAGCTAATAAAGGTGGTAGCTCACCTGTTCCGTTTTCGGAGATCGATGATGTAGCCTCTTGTTTCCCTAGTGTTTAAGCTAGCTTGCATTTCTTCTCATGAATATGCAAAGCTTTATCTATCATAGAGGTGATTCATAAGTCACATTCGAAATATTAAGTAAACAAATTAGTAACAAAGGCTTGTTTAAGACGAATATAATTCGTTATTAGGTTTAATGAATTACTTAATTGAGACTGTGATGGAAGATTGGTCGGCTGAAGTTCTCGTTGGGAGCACACATGTCACCCGCTTGAAAAATCAACTTTGAGACAGCGGAGAGACATCTCTCACAACTCCTCATTAATAAGTCATCGTCAGACTGATATTCTTATCACAGAATCAGGGATCCTTCAACACCAAATAAGTAGGTCGTTCTCGCGTTTTCGATGAAGAGTTTTTTGGCTGCTTTTATAAATTACCAATTTGAAACATCTACTTTAAATCGCAAAAATTGATCTCAACAACGATTCCGACGCCAGTTGTTGCAACACAAACAACAACAACACAGACAACTGCGACAACAGCTTCTCAGCAGATGGAAGTATTTTTCAGACTCCTTCCAAACCTCAAACCTCTTCAAGATTTGGCCAATTCACCATCAACCAACTACTCTTTGGCTCTCAGCCACCAAGGATTGTTGCACACAGAGCATACAAATCTGACAGTTTGAATGCCAGCAGTGATTCGGACGAAGCAAATGAAAGACGAAAACGGTTTGGATTTTCAGAAGTCAAAAACAATTTGGAAGTCTTGAGTGTCATCGAGAAATTGAAGAAGCCCATTGAATCCAACCTTAGTACATCGCATGCATCAGGAATGAACAGGTTGAACAAATACACCATCGTTCCCGTGGAAGAGGAAGTTCTCAATGGATCATCGAACGAGGAGAACGAAGAGGACATGATCAACATCAACGGTTTAAAACCGCTCCATGACTTCTTTTCTTCTTCTGTTGATCCAAAACCAGCAGGGGAAAATAAGCGAGACATCTGGCAAGAGATTGAATATCTCGCTGCCTCCAATAAACAGGCAGTTAAAAACGAAGAGAGCGCCAAAGACGGAGTCTCACAAAATCCTGACAGCAGCAACTTTATTTTCCCGTTTTTAAACTCGGAAAACACAAGAAATTCTGAATTCAAGAGAGATTATTTCTCCTTTGACGATGATGATTTCAATCTTCTGGTGCCTGATAATTCAACATTTCCGTCCATTGACAGCAGTTCAAGTGACGATGATGACGGAGGAAGATTCTTCTACAGACCTGGCAGGTTGGTGTTTTTTTTGGATAATAATGCATTAAGACAAATTATGATTACGATGATAACAAATTATGATGTTGTTATGGTATAATTGTAATATAATGCACCGTTAATAATAATAACTTAATGATGTTCAATTACTAATAAAATTTACATTTGATTACATTAAGCACTTATTTGGTTAAGTCAATTGGTAATGCAATTTCTCTTAACTAAAAATAAGCGGAGTGAACTCATATTTGTTGGGCAAACATTTAATTAACGACACAGGTAAGAAATATTATTCTTACTGTAGTTGTCGGATGTTGTAATCTAAATAACAAGCCATGTGTATATCGATCAACAACTGCTTTGATGGATTTATGAGAATTAATTAAAAACAATTTAAGCAGGTAAATGATATTTAATAATAATTTAATATTTAGTAAATAATAATATTAATAATAATAACAGCAACAACAACAACAATAATAGTAATACAAATAACAGTGATGATAACGATTTGCATTATTACATGATTTAAAAAAATTTTTTAGTTAATTTAGTTAACATTTCTATCTGTATAATCTAATTAATATGATATGATTTACTCAAATCTTTATTAACTGGTAACATTTCATATTTGTGGTGATGCGTTGTGTAAATTGAAAAACATCCTTGCAAAAAATGCCAGCTCATCGAAAATAGGACGTAAAAATAATAAACAGGCAATTCAACAATCCATTCAATTGAAAAGTTTGGCGCTAATAAAGGAACTTTCTGAGGAATGCCGCTATTAAAGCTCACTTTCCATAATTTTTGGAGAGAAAGCACCGAATGCTTCTTGAGTGAAAAACCCGCTTCTTTATTGAAGGTGCATTAATTCAAATGACGTTGAATGCAAGCAGAACATGGAAAGACGTGGAGTAATTGATCGGGAATCGATACATCGATTCATTTGGGTTCGTAGTCTGACAGTCCTCATCCATGACATAATCGGAGACGGATGAGCAGGGATGGTTCATTGAATGTTTGTTCTACAATCACGAAAGGCGGGGATGAAAATGCTTTAAAAGGAGTTTTATCACTTAACAATTTAGATCAAAAGCACCTCCATCTTTCATCGGCACTTTAGAATAATCAATGAATATCTTTCAAATTTGTTGTCCAACATTAAAAACAATCAATTCAAAATATCCTAATTTTAATATCCTAAAATTAAATGTAATTGATCGATGATGTATGCGTGCGCAAAGTAATGGTTCTCTTTCCTCAATCAATATTGAAGACAAAGAATTGCCTGAAGATAATGTCGATGATGTTTGTCAATCATTGCGTGGAGTAACACATAACTCCACACAGGACCCCGATACGAAGATGAAATTGATTTATTTGTTGGATTTTAAAATGTTATTGTTGATATTTTTTTAATGAACAAAAATTATTATAATTATAATTGATGTAAAATATTAGTTAAATAGATTATATAGATAGAAAGTGTTCAACACAGTTATAAAAGATTAAAAAAAAATCATTCTCAGCTTTATTTTTGTGATTTTATTTCGACAAAATGAAGGGCCACGAATGAGCACCAGCACAAATTTGTATTGATGTAAACTAGATGTGGAGTGATGGTGACGAGTAAGAATTGAAATGATTTAATTGTAAGATGTGGAAGAGAGCTCTGGGTCTCTGAAGATTTCGGGGCAGAGAATTCAAGGCTTTGACGATTCGGTTGAAGATATGTAGCCTATGAGTGGTGAAGCATTTGTCTTGACATAGACGGAGGAGATAATAATAATAATAATAATAATAGTTCATTTATATGGCGCCGTATGCAGAGCGTCAGAGGCGCCTCGGTTCTCCGTCAAACGCTATCTTGAAGAGGTGAGTCTTCAACCGGCGCTTGAAGAGTTCAAGAGTAGGTTGAGACCTAATGATGGGGGAAGGTCGTTCCAGACGGCAGGCGAGGCATTGGTGAAGCCTCGATTGACGATGGATGATCTGTGGACTGGTTGGTGAAGATGAATTGCGGAGGATGAACGTGAAGATGGTCACATGTTCGAGATGAGATGAAATCAGGGAATTCTGAAATGGTGCAGTGAGCAAAGCTGTGAATTATTTTGTAGCAGATATCTGGTCATGTACTAACTAGGTACCATATGTTGCCCATTTTATTTGATCCTCTGTTTTCAAAGACATCATCTGTGCATTAGCATCTCAAAATTACAGACCTGTTTTTGATAAATCCAATATCAAACGTCACTCAATTCTTTGACTGGGACCAAGAATATATGCTATTATTCCACTAAATATTACTAATCAGCCAAACTTACATTTACTTCACCCGTTGCAATGGAGCGGATTATTAACAAATCGCTTATGCACCACCTAATACAACATAGATTAATAAACAGGAATCAACACGGATTTGTGAATAGCAGACCCACTGTAACAAATCTACTTGAATGCACGCAACAATGGTCAGAAGCACTCTAGTCCAGACATTCTGTGGACATCATATACCTAGACTTTAAAAAGGCATTTGACTCCGTAGCGTACAACAAGCTTTTAACCAAATTACAATGTTACGGCATCCATGGCAACGTTGTGGGGTGGATCGCCAACTTTCTTTCACAAAGGAAACAGCGCGTTAATATAGGTGGAATTTTTTCAAATATCGCTCCTGTGACCAGTGGTGTGCCCCAGGGCAGTGTGCTTGGCCCTACACTCTTTTCATTATACATCAATGATCTACCTAACATATTCAAAGATACTGGTGTTGTTTGCAAACTATTTG
>MPNW01000694.1:2456-29092 GCA_011800805.1 Hirudo medicinalis | reverse complement strand
ACGTGAACGTCGTCATCGTCATCGTCATCATCATCATCGATGTAACGATGTTCTTACAGCACACTGAAGTTGTAATTTATAAGTTCAATTATGAAATACGTCAGTTCAATTCAATCAAAACAAAAAATTTTCCTGGATTTATGTAATAATAATAAAGATAGCAACAATAACAATAATAACAGTAATAATAATAATAATAACACCAATAATAACACCAATAATAACAATAACAATAATAATAATAATAACAGTAATAACTGGCAATAAATTTATTTGAACCTCTGACGATGAAAAAGAACAATATTTGGAATATTGAAGTTTCAACAATTTTACGAAGACTGCCGGTGACGTTGTGGATTAAGAGGCTTAAAAGGGGATCATCATCATCATCATCATCATCGTCATCGTCATCATCATCATCATCACGTCCACCACTACCGTCATCATTGTAGTCGTCACGATGATGGCGACGATAATAATAATAATAATAATATCATAACATTATTATCATCATAATAATACAAGTGTATTTATATAGCTCCATAAGCGTAAGCATCACGGACTCCTAGACATTTATGTAGCGCCTCTTCTCAGAGTTTTGAGACGGTTTAAGCTGGGTTGCGTCATCGTCATCGTCATCATCATCGTCATTGTGCAGGTTGGCCTAATGGGTTGCGTTCCTGCATATGGCAGAATGGTTCAGTCGCAATGTGTCGTGTTCGAAACCCAGCCTGCACTGCCACAAGCGCCCTTGGGAAGGAGCGCTATATAAATGGTTAACAAAAAGCGCCTCTAACGCCTTACATTTTTTACATGATTTACATTTACATCATCGTCATTGTCGTCATCATCACCATCATCACATTACCATAACCGTCAATCATCATCATCATCATCATCATCCTGAACTGAACTTAACAATAGAAAACATTCAAATTAGAACTGAATGAAATGATGCTTGAAATTCTCAAATGCAGAAGAACAATGGTTGAAGAGTTTCAAATTCAAAATATGTTCATTGATTCTCATTGTATTCCAATGTATTTCTGCCATTCTCGATGTTTATTTCTATTCTTTCATCCATCTATCCATCCTTTCATCCGTCCATTCATTCATCCATCCATCCATCCATCCATTCATTCGAGAAGGAATGCCTAATCTCAAACAAGTGAAACACTGAAACTCTCATGAGAAGATTTTTAATTGAGCGTAATTTTTAAAAGATCCATGGGCTGTTGATGGTTGGTTTGAGGATGTCGACGATGACGACGATGACGATGATGACGATGATGATGATGATGATGATTCGGCGTGCAGGTTGGCCGAATGGGTTACGTTCCTACATACGTCGGTAGTGGCATCAGTCGTAATGTGTCGCGTTCGAAACCCAGCCTGCACTGCCACAAGCGCCCAAGGAAGGAGCGCTATATAAATGAACTACATTTACACGATGATGATGATGATGGTGCAGTGATAAAGTCAGGTGCTGAATTTTAATGATACTGAATTGACACATGGTCGTCTCAGGAACATGTGTTGTTATAAATATTCAGCAGTTTAGCGATTAATCTTAATTTATTCAGCATTAAATCCATTGAATCAGTTCAAGTCATCAAAAGAAAAACGATGGAAATCATAGTGGAAATATTTTTGTCGTCAGAAACGCTTGGTTCGCCGATGTTGACGCAACAAACTCTCAATATTTTCTTGATTCCTTCATACTCAATTAGAATTTATTATTCCATTCATATTTCATCCTATTTAAGCATCTCACTCACAATTATTTTCATATCATTGAAGTTAAACACAACTCTGTTCACTGAAGGTAATTCACTAAACAATCGATTGATTGACTTTGTTTAAATGTCACAGGAACTGGTAGTCTGACAATCGTCAAGAAAACATTGTTGAGTTCCTCGCAACAAAATCTGTCAACAGAGCAACAGAACGTTTCAACAAACAGCCTCAACAAACCTCCCCTAAGGAACATTGAGAGTTTCGACGTGATGGGGTCTTCAGTTGAAAACTTTGAAACCGAGGAAGAACTGAAAAGAATTCATTCATTCGACTTGAGTTTCAAGTGGGTTTCAAGTTAATTGTCTCTTGGAGGAATTAACAACAACAATGACAATAGTCTTAATAATTATAATAACTATAACACCGACAGTATCAATCATAATAATTGATAATAATAAAATTAATAACAACATTCAATGATGCTATTATTAATAATAATAATAATAATAATAATAATAATAATAATAATAATAATAATAATAATAATTGAAAGAAACAACATTAATATTAGTAGTAATAATTATAAGAATATTATTACACCACCAACAATAACAACAATTGTTTTAAAAATTACAACATGGAATAATACAAAGAGTAATCCCCGATCGACAAGAGTAAATAGCTGGGGCTAAACGAAAATTCCTGCGGCAATTTCGACAGAGCACTTAGTTTATTTGGATCGAGAAGCACTCAGAGATGAGAAGTAATACGCGGATAACAGCAGCGGAGAATCAATCCCAGTTCTTGTAATCCTCCTCAATTGCTTTCCTCGCCGACTCACATTTAGCCACAAATAGTCACTCAGATCCCACGTACGAGCTAATTTGCATCCTAATTAAGTATCTTTTTTTTTCTCTGCTGAAACAGGTTGAAAAAGTTGGTGAGTTGTTTGAGGGAGGAAGATGCTGAAGTTTCCATGGAAGAAATTATTGGGAACATCGAACAAGCGGCTCAACTCCTCGAGTCGTTCAGTGAGGGGAGCATCAGGTCGTCAAACTGATTGATTTCCTTTTTAAGTTATTCATTCAATTTTATTTCAACAGATCTTCTCCTATCTTACATTTTTGTAATTCAATTGTTTACATTCATGCCGTCATTTTTACATTTGTGGAATTATTTTCTCCTATTCATTTGTTTCGAATTATTACTTGATTGTTGTGATGTTGCATGTGATGTTAACATGTCTGTGCTGTTAATATCATGGAATTACCTGCCGTGCAAACTGTGTCATTGTGGACATTGGTGTCCTTCTCGAGGCCCGCAATATATTGAAGAACTTTAAATATTGGCTGATTGAAATTTGAGTGAATTTGGCGATTCTGACGCTATGCGCTAGCGCAAACCCAAGGACTGCAGCACCAACTTAAAACAAACGCAAAAATGAGTTTTTGAAATGAATTAGTGTCACGTGAATGTTCTCCTTGGCCTTCTCCTTCTCCTTTCTCTTCAGGCATTGATTCTGAAGATCTTCCAAATTCTGTGGGTCTCCATCTTGTGGAAGTCAGAGTTCATCAGAGTTCTTATTGAAGTCCACATCAAAAACCGTTTTGGAAGGCCTATTTTTTTCCATGAGCTCCACGTCTCCAATGAGATTGCACCCTCCAGTTGACGATGAAGGCAGTGGCAATCGCCTCCATTTGACCCGAGTCTAGCCTTGGATTAAACTAGTCTCATCCATCGATGCATGTCAGTGATGTTGTGTTTGTTGGTCTTGAATTGGTGAACTCTGTCAAGATCCATGGCATGGTTATCTGACACCATGGCAACGTCACATACAATAACATACAGTGTAGCAACATCACATACAATAACACACAATATAGCGTTCACCATTCCATGCGCTTCAGGGTGCGTCAGGGATTCTTGTCCCTTTGACGGTGGGGATTCGAGGCCCTCTCCGCTGAACATCCCATTTGCGTCAGAACCGTCTCTAGCATCCTCACTATGGAGTCGTGCCTTGCAACTTTCACTCAGTTTACGTATTGGGTGGCTGGAATTCTACTGATGCCATCCATGGAATGATGTCATCCATGGAATGATGCCATCCTTCAACCACTCGTTCGGAACTACTGCATCCGGAAATGTCATCAATCCATAACTGTCAACGGTTTTGTACAATTCCTTTGCGGTTGAAAGTCCACGAGGAACGCGTCTTTCTCCTTCGGCCTACCGAAGCTACCATTTCGTTCAAAGCATCCACCAAGAAATTGTCGTTGCTCGCTTTGGCCTGTTGTAGAACCTTGGACATTAACCTTGGGAGCAGATGGGTCCTTAAGATATTACTCTCGCGAGAGGAGCACATGAAGTCGAGCGAAGGCCTTTTTGGATTCTGTCGGCCAATGATGCAAACAGCATTCAAGGTCCAATCTGAACTCCTAAGTACTTGAACGTGTCCACTATGGAGAGTGCCCTGATGTCTTTATCTTGAAGTTTCAGGTACTGCTCTGGGTTTACAATCCATTGTCTTTTCCGCCTGATGACTTCAGTTCTCATCGAGGCACACTTGGGTGGGTTCATGGTGAGTCCAACTTTGGCCACCGAAATCTCTGGTTGTTGTAACATCACTTTCATTCCAACAACCGTATTGGGTGTTTTTGGTGTTGGACAGTGAAAGGAGGTCATCCGCAAAGGCGATATAGTTGCACTTCACAACGGATTTTTCTCCTCCGGTGACACCGATAGATCATCTATCAATATCACTGACTACCATGTCAATCACAGCATTGAATAACATCGACGACATGTGGTCGCCTTGCCTAACTCCCCTGCTGACCGGCGTAGCTCTGCTGAGCTCCTTTCCTATTCTAATGTGGACTTGGCAATTTTCGTATACCTCCGACGGATATCTCGTTAACAAACTTCCATTGTGATAACGATTGTGATCGTGATGGAGATGAGGATGACGACGACGATGACGACGGTTGTAACGATAACGAGATAGATGACATTATAGATGTGGTGAGCTGAAGGAACAATGTGTCCATTGGGATGTTTCTACAAATAACTTCATGATCGATGTCGACCTTAGAACGACCTGTTCTTGTGCATTCAAGCAGTGCCTGATGCATAATGCATAATGCATAATGCAACGTGCATGTAAAGTAATGTAATGCCTTTTGTGAATTTCTTTTACATTCATCATTGTTGCATTTACGGGTGGATGAATGGATGGATAGATGGATGGACTGACGGATTGATGAATGGTTGAATGGGTGGAAGAATTGAAAGAACAAAAAAATGAGCGGGATTAAAAACCGCTGCTAGTTATAATTAGGTACGATTAATCAAGGCCAGTGACATCACGATGACCTGAACCATTCATAAGTTACCCCCAGGTGGACTCTAGTCTAATGAGGCATTAATTCTTACGAAAATTATAACAATAATTTGTTATTTTACAATAATAATTTATTAAAACATTAAAATTATTTCAATAATCCACGGCAATTAATTACTTATCAGATTATTTTATTGAATTACGATAAGTTTTACGCAAAAAGTGAAAGCACTATTTATTGAAAACATTGATTGATAAAGGAAAACAATGTTCCTTTGTAAGGGTTGCACCTGTTAAGAGATGCTTATTAGTAACAATTTATGAGAGATAATGAAAAAGCAATAATAATAATAATAATAATAATAATAATAATAATAACTACTAATTTACCTTATTTGTCCATTGTTTTGCTCTTTGAATATTCGAAATTTGTTATGAAAACGATTTGTAACATTCATTTTTTAAAGTGATTTTAAAATGATACAAATTTTATTTTTACATTTTATTCTTAATTAAATTAATTATTACCCTGGTTTAGTTCATGTTTGGAAAACCGAAGAATGTTTTGATGTTGAATTAAATATTATTTGTCGTAAAATAAATGAAATAAATGATAAATTGAATTAAATTATCGTAAATTGCTTCTCAGAAGGGAAATGAAGGATTCTGTTCAATGTTGGAGGTTTGAATTAAACAGGAAAAGTTTGAAATTGCAAGCATTTACAAATATTTCCAAACATTTTAAAATAAAATCAGAGTTTTCAACAGGAAATTTAATAAAATAAAAATATAATTCCTTTAATATTCTTTTTTAAATTAACTGATTATCATCAATTAATATTTGTATAATAATTGCGCTTAATATTTAATGCTCGATAAATACTTAATAAAATATTTAAATGAAGTCCTTCTGAAAATTGATATCGGAAAACATGCGAATGGAAGAGGTTGAAATCTTTTTACGATTTTCAAATGAAATTTTCTATTTTCTTAAAATTTGAATGAAGTTCAATCAACATGAACAAATTCAAATATGCAAAATCTGTATTATTTGTTAATTTAAACCGAAATGATTTTATAAAATAATTTCATTTATTAAAAATTAAATTTTGAAAATAAATCCCGATTTAGAGTAAATTAAACGAAATCACTTCTAGCCTTTGAAGCAATTTTTTTACCCATTTCCTCAAAATTCTTTCCATCAACTTGTTAAATTCAGGGCCGCCGACAGAAATTTCTGACCCTACTTAGTGCGCACAACGACCACGGGCTCCTACGTTGTGTTAATTTGGTAATGGAAAAGAAAGGTCATTAATGTAATATTTTAATACTTTAAATCCGGGAGGGTTCCCTTGCCCCGCTCTCGGAGGCCCTGGTTGAATTCAATGAGTGTTTGATCACATTACATGTCCTCCTAATGTTGTGGTAACACGTATATTCATATTTCATGCTGCTTCATCTCAACATCGTCACCTTTCATAAGGTTTCATTTTATTTTGTCCACACGAACATCTTTCAATAAAAACATTGTAATACTTTTTTAGAACAAATCCTTTGAATTTGCTTCGATATTATATTTTGTGATTATTTTTCTAACATTTCCCATTCATCCTTTGAACTTTTGATCAACAAATCCTCGAGGCTTCTTCATGCATTGAAGTTTGTTTCTTGCTTCTCATCAAAAGCACAAAATAATTATATCATTTAAATAAGAATAATAACAACAACATTAACAATCACCTTCAACAACTGAAAATGAGACGATCAAAAAGTTTTATTTGATGAATTAAAATATTAGATTATCAAAATAATTGTCAAAATAATAAATCAAAATAATTATCAAAACTGGTTACTACTTACTTAATATTTGTAATTATAATAATTAATTAATCAATAACTATTATTGATAATTATCATTTAGAAAATAATTTATTTATTATTTTAAAAACATTCAACAATGGAAACTGATCAAAATTTTCGAATCGCGCACTTGAAATAGGAGCAGGTTTTAAGAGGCACAAAATGTTTTCATTTTGTATTTAAATTGTGAGAATAAGATGTTGCCGTTGAATAAGATTGAAAATATTTTTAGACATTTTATTGTTCATCCCGAACGTGAGGCGATCAAGAATACTTGGTAAATTTATGGATTTTTTGAATTTCAATGTTTGTTTGATTCTCAAAAAATATACTTGTGTCCTTCGTGGAGATGTATTTCAGAATAATTGTTGGTTTAATAAAAAAAAATTTTTAATAAAACATTTGCTAAAAATATCATCGTGAGAATTAATTGCATTAATTTAAAATTTCGTTTCATTAAATGATTCCAATCAAAAGTCTCATGAGTCACTAATTCTATCAGCTCCAATAACATGTCACTGAAAAGTAACTCAAATAAATAAGCACACATTACATATTCAAATTTCTTGCATATTTAAATTGCTCACTGCATATTTAAATTACTCACTGCATATTTAATTTGACCAGCGCATATTCGAAAGGCATCTCAGCATGTAACACTTGATTCGATGACTTCGGTGAAAAAGTTTGAGTTAGAAACCCGCTGACGTTTTTAAATATTTTAGCTTGGTGCACATTTTTATAAAATAATAAGTTCACAATTTGAAAATAATGGAAATCTTCTCTGCATGACACAGAAAAACACTCAAGTGCCTCTTATCGTGAGATCAACGAAGCATGCAGGCTCGATTGAGGTAGTTGTTGAGCAACTACACTCCATAGGACACCAACACATCACATTTCTTAATACAACAGTTGTTATTACAACTCAATCGGCTGTAGTTGTTGATGCATTATTTATTTTATTAGTAATAATTTATTATTATTATTAATATTATTATTATTACAATTAATTAAAAGTTGAATTAAATGAATATCATGATGCTTATCATCATGCCAATCAGACAATTTTTATGTTGGAATTGAACTTATTAGTCATGCGATTAATAAACATTAATAGTAATAACAAACATAAAATCAAAATGTTGTAATAATATGAATATTCATTGTAATAACAATCAATATAATAATAATCATCAGACGTGGAGTAATTGTAATCTTACTCCTTCTTCATTTCGTACTTGGTTCAAGTACTTTATGAAATTATTATCCATTCTGTCTCTGATCCTCCTACTTTTAAGACAAAGGGTGCGTATTTTATGATTAAAACTTGCCGAATTACAGAAGGCAGAATTACTTTGGTGACAAAGAGAAAGATGCTTAAGTAAATGTCAGTGATTACCTGTTACAAGAACTAGCGAATTAAGTCGAATTCTTCGCTAATAAAGGAAAAAATCTTAAATGCAATTTTTGAAGCTGCTACTTTTCCATTTCTTGAAGTTATTTGGCTGAAAAGATGTTTTGTGTTGCATAATTCCGCGGCTAAATTTTCAAAGCCGAATTTGTTGAGGTGAATTTTCATGATGCTATCTTCTTACCCTGGGCTGAAATCTTCTGATTTCTGAATGGCTTCCCAATTGTAAATGGATTTTGCATTTCATTTAATGTTAACGTTTCTTGAACAGATGTTCGACAAAGTTTTTCACAAATCCATTTTCAAAGCTGCAATTTCAACATTTGTTCTCTACTTCTGAAAGTTTCAGAAAGTATCTTCAGGAACATTCATGGTGATTCATATCTCCCTTGTTATTGATTTGTTATTGTTGACGATGCGGTTTAACCGACCAATCAATTTGTGCTTCCATTGGCAGACGACTTAATGTATTCACTGCCTCATGTATTCACTGATCCGAAAAAGAACACATTTAATCTTCCAAGAGATTTTACCAATCCGTCTTTCACGCCCCGTTAAATTCGGTGGCATGGAAATCCTTTCGCTCCGTCGGTGGGTTTTGCAATCTAAGGATTAAAGAGAATCTTGTCAGACACTTGAGAACATGACACAGGTCATGAGAAAGACGAGTTCGAGGTAGCTAGCAAAAATGTCAAAATTTATTTGAAAACACATACGAAGAAAGCCTCTACAAGATGGTTGATGGGCATATGGATCACCTTTCACGAATGCCCTCTGGTAACACGTAAGATATGTGAAAGTTCGAGATGTTCTTATCTGCAAATCGAGAACATCGAGATGGAAGCAACACACAACAAGAGGATTGTAATGTAGGATGTTAGTGTTCGGAATCTCGGGGTTTTAGAATCCAAACTTCATTAGGAACGGCTTGAGACGCACAATGCCATTGAGAAGACAAATTACAAGAAAGACACTTGGTAGAATCTCTCATCCTCACATCACAGCTCTGAATTTCAGAATTTATGGAAAACGAAAAGTGCATATTTTGCTCCAACATCTGGATGCAAAACACGAAAGGAAAATATGAAACTTCGCCATTCAGAGGACATACTTGAAAAGTCAGAGCACACAGGCAATTCCAATGGTAGCGCCCTGGCTTAACTTCTGAATTGAAATGATGTTGGAAGATGGAAGTCTGCCGGGTTTGAGGAGCCCAATATACGATAAAGAATATCTAATCTTGATTGTTCAGTCGGATTTGAAAGCAGATGTGGTATGGGTTTCAAACAACAACATGTATTTTCCTCATACTGTGTATTTCCATTCATACTGTGTGTTTTCCATTCATACTCTGGTGATTTCTTCCCTTGAGGGAGAGAACATTTTAGGACATTTAAATCATCTTGTTTGTTATATTTCAACAATTACAGACTGAGCAGAAAGTAAAAAAAAATTAAGGTTTAAACAATTATATTTCATACTGCCATGATTTTTCAATTTTATGGAAATATTAGCGCAGTAAAAAATATTAATGTAACATAATTAATACAACGTGATTATTATAACATAATAATATTGCAACAAATCCATGCACGAGAAAAAATACTCTTCATAGCTAAGATTGAGGAATTGAGATTTTGATTGGAAATTAGTGTCTGACGATGTGTCTGAAGTTGAACACATTTTTTATGCTTCAGAAAAATAAAATTCGATTTTTAACAATTGCCTTTAATGTTCATTGGACTTAAATTATTTAGAATAATTGAGTTGATTTCGCTCCTCATTGCTCCTGCTTTTACATGGAATAAAAATAAATGCAATTTGAAGTCTGTTCATGAGCGTGTGACAAACTGGAGAAAGTGAAACGAACAAATAATGCTTCAAGCTCGGTATTCTTCACAAAAATTAACATTTGTGCTGGAACTCAACAGAACAGCGGACATTTTCAAACAAACACGCTTAAATATCAAGCAATTCCACGCAAAGGCAGGAGCAATTATGAACGGAATCCAGTCAAATTATTTGGTTTAACAACATCATTTTAGTTTCACTCTTAACTTCAAAGATCATTTGATCAACTTCTATAACAATGTAAGAGTACTCTTACAAAGTACGTCACAAATAATTTCAGTAAGTAAGTAAGGCTAGTACATCTTAAATGAATCCTGAATGAGGGACGGAGTTGAAATGGAAACTTGTAAATGTGTACAAGACAATTTTAATTAGCTTCTTTGCGTGTCGACACGACATTGGGAAATGTCTTGCTGAGGTTTCCGTGATTAAAATATTTCCGTCGAATTCCTCCGTCATAACCACTGAAATGTCTTCTCGGGGTTAAAAGGTTCAATGGGGTTGGTAGGATATTGATTGATAAATGGTAGAATGTGAGACAAATTAGGAGTCATGATTTAATGGATATTCCTGATTAATGGTTTTTGTAATGTAAATTTAAAACCCAGTTTAATTTTTAAAATATAATTTACATTGAAATGAATGTATATATTATATAATTTATATTTGAATCAATCTCCTTCTAAACAAGCTCTATTAAATACGGCCCACTTTCTATTACAACATTTCTCAATCAGTCTCACCATTTGTTCGCCAATTTGAAGTACACTCGTTTACCAAACCACATAAACTTTGAAATACTTTATTTGTCTGGACTGCCAGGCCAGATTCGGCTTCCGCCATCATCGGAACCCCTGTGTTAACAACGTAAACATATATGTGGTTAAACTAATACAAGCAAGAACGAAATGTGAATAAAGTTTTAAATTTACTAACTATTATTACTCGGCGTTTTGATGTAATAAATCTCTCCGTATTACAATTTTCATCAACAATTACACAACACGGCACCTATTTACAAATAAAGTATTGTTTCAAAGTTTATGTGGTTTGGTAAACTTCAAAGTAAGGCGTTTACTTTGTCTTTGTCAAGTTATTATTTACTTCAAAATGGCGAAAAGTGGAGATTCATTGAGACATTGATTGAGAAATGTTGTAACAGAAAGTGGGTTGTTATATTTAATAAAGCTTGTTTAGAAGGAAATTTATTGCCAAATTATTTAAATCAATATATATCATACATGTTATATTTATATCAATATATATCTTATATATTATATTTCTATCAATATATATCATATATATTATATTTCTATCAATATACATTATATTTACATTAATATTTTTATTGACCATTCTATTTTAACTTTTTAAACCTTTTGATTGATGAACATTCGCTTGTTATTCTATGCTTAAACATTCGTCGTGTTTGTTAGTTTTTGTTGACGTCATTAAGTTTGTTTGGAAAGGATTTGAGTGAAGTTGCCATCTGCTTCCTTGACAATCGAGTCACTTTCCACGTGTTGGAATGTATTTTGTATTTTGAATGAAACCCTTTCTTCTTAAACTTCCACGTTAAAAGAGGAAATAAATCTAAGTAATTAATTATTTATCTATCAAATTGAATATTCACGAATCGACATCATGGCTTTAAGGTTTATATCGTTGAGTCATTTAAAAGAGAATACGTCGAGGACAATCACAATTTGAACGTGCGAAGATTTTACATATTTACGAATTTTTATTAAATATTCATTCAATCCATTCATCCAACCGATGATGAAATATTGTGAATATTATTGTTATCATTATCATTATTATTATTGTTATTATTAGTATTTTAAATTTTAGTTCTCATAAAATGTCATTTTAAGAATTAATCGGTCTTAATCATCATCATCATCATCGCTGAAAGTACATTTCAGTAAAGTCATTTATAAGGCATTTAAGCAGCATCATTAACTTGCACGACAATTGTATACAAACATCCTCATGGCAACCGAACAGGCGCACGATGCTGGGCGAGGACGACGAATTCAGTCGGGTGGATACGGACGCCGTGCCTCCAGAGGTCAAGGACTGGCTGTCAATGACCTTCACTCAGACCCCCGCTACCAACGTCCAGAGGACATCTAAAGCTAAGTTCAGATCTGTAGCTCAATGCATCAGAGCAGGAATTGTCGTCGACAGGTTGGTGGTTAAAAAAAAACCATTTCGTGTAAGAAAATAATCGAGAATTAAATCTTAATCAGAGATTGAGTTTAAAAATAAATTAAATCATTTTAATCGAAAACCTGTGGGAGGACGTTTTTTTAAAGATTGTTAATTTCGAGCCACCTTAAGTTGATCTTAAATTGATGAAAATGTTATGCTGAAGGATGCTTTGCTGACAAACATCAAGCATTGCCTTGAGTCTGAGATAAAGTATTAAGTATTAAGGATGACATCCTGCTGTTTGGAGAGACAAAAACTTATTTACCATGCAATCCTTAGAAATGCGTGTAATTCCCTCGTGTAACTCCTCTGCGAGGAGACTTAAACAAATATTCGAAGATGAATTCAAGCGTATAAATCTAAAATATATTACAATTTAATCTACTTGTTTCCATCACTACAAATATGAAATGCACCTTGCGTATTGAAGAACCCCACAAGTATTTATGTCAAATTAAACAATTTAATTTCTAAAATAAGGCATTAATTTGTTAAAATGTGAATCCAGAATCTACAGAAAATTGGCGACACCATCCACATATCAACTTCCAACGAAAGTTATTGAATACTTCAAGGTGAGAAGAGTGAATAAAGGAATAATAATAATGATGAATGAGTGAATAAAGGAATAATAATAATGATGAATGAATGAATGAATAAATAATAATAATGATGAATGAGTGAATAAAAGAATAATAATAATGATGAATGAATGAATGAATAAATAATAATAATGATGAATGAGTGAATATATGAATTATAATAATAATAATAATAATAATAATAATAATAATAATAACAATAATAATAATAATGATGATGATGATGATGATGAATGAATGAATAATGTGAGGATGTGAATATGATTAACATAACATACTTTGTATAAATGAGTCATTTATTTTTACAATTTACATTGTGTTTTCCAAACTTAAGTCTCAAAGGTTCCATTAAATGTGACATCTTACATCGTATGAATTGCCAAGTTGGCGAATAATGTCATAAAATCTTCATCATCTAAGAAGGCAGGAAAACAGGAATAAATGAATGAATCACAAAAAAATAATTTATATATGACTAACGTTGGAACAAGAATATGTCATCATCCATAGGATGGATGGAGCAGGATTATTTCTATTTTATTAAATTCTTTCATCATTTAAGACTTTTAATGGCTTTTTAGACAAGATGTCAAATAAATCTGACAAAGTTCACAGATTTATTTTGAGGAAATGGTTCGAAAAGTGTCATAGAAGCGTATTTGGATGCATTGTTGCATGCATTCGACTGCAAAGGGAGAAAATCTTAGGACACCTAATCCTACATTAAAAACACCACAAATCTGCTTTGAAATGTCCACCTGTTTTGTGGCTTCTTCCAAAAGCATTCGAGCTGCTGATTGCAACGATGGAATTTTGCCTAAAAGTGTAAATTTTCAAATGTCAACGAGAGGCAACAAGGAAGAAGACGTCGTTACATTTTGCATTCAAGTGATCTCAATAACGAGGATGTGTTCTGTGAAACACATGAGAAATATGCTCATCGGTGGAGGTGGAATTAACCTGGAGAAAAAAACTCAAGAAAGATGTCCAAGCATGAGGAACAAACCAACCTAGCAACGAAAATATAAATTGCAATGAAAACCATTGTTTGTCTCTCAAACATCGATATTTCAACACTGATATTCCTCGGTTTTCATTTAACCATTTATTGCAAACACAAATATCAAATTTTGGAGATTCTAAAATATTTTAAAACATTATTCCAAAAAATTCCTTAAAATTGTCTGCGAGCAACAACAACCTGCTACGAAAATATCTGCTGCTGATGAGGCTGCCAATGTAACTTTGAGATGCTTGAGGCTTAGAAAGATGGTTTTCATAGTGATAGACTGATGTCATGGATTGTGGAGATGATGGTGGTGATGATGATGATGATGATGATGATGATGATGATGATGATGATGTGATGATGATGATGATGATGATGATGATGATGATGATGATGATGATGATGATGATGATGATGATGATGATGATGATGATGATGATGATGATGATGATGATGATGATGACGACGACGACGACGATGATGAAGACGACGGCAATGACGATGATGGCGATGACGAACTGAGCATGACGAACTTGTTGATGATTGAACTGCAGACATTGGACGACTGGTCGTTCGACATTCTGTCCTTCAACCACGACACTGAAGACCACTCGCTGAGGATTGTAACCATGGAAATCCTTCAAAAGTACGACTTGATCAACAAATTTAAGGTCAGTCAGCTTCGAGATCACTCTTTTGTAGCGAGTTAAAAAAAACAAATAATAAATAATAAATTATAAATAATAATTAATAAATAATTGATAATATTTAACGAGTTATACAAATTATTGAATTAAGTGGTTGTTTCGATTTATTTTTATTGTTCTTGCGATTTATAATTTATATTTAAAATATTGCATGCAATATTTTCGTGCTCCTCCGAAACATTAGCGAATAAATGCTGCTCAGTAACAACATTTCCGATGAGAAGAATGAATTGAATTTGTCGTCCTCGTTTGTTTCATTCTCCACGGACGTGTATTGAGTGCATTAATTCGTGACGATTGAAGACATTCACCAGCCTACTCTGACTCATTTCAACGTTGCATGGTGGCAGATGAGCGGTCAGACCCTGGAGAACTTCCTGAACCGCATCGAGGCGGGGTACGGCAAGCACAGCAACCCTTACCACAACCAGATACACGCTGCTGACGTCACACAAACTGTTCACTCCATCATCAACTCCAGCGGCTTCTCTGTGAGTTGAAATCACGTGACGCATTCGTGTTTATTGCAGGATTTGAAATTCAATTCCACATGTTCATTAATTCCAATGTTTTCAATGTTTCAATAATAAATTGATGTTTGTTAATTTAACTATTTATCGGTGAATGGATTAAAAATAGGTAATGTAGTATTACGCGCAGATGAACGTTATTACTGTGACATTATTACTATTACATCAAGATAAATTTGAACGAATGAATTTTAAAGGACGAAAGAAATTTATTAAAATTTCCAGGCATGGATGTCAGACTTGGAGCTGCTGTCGATCATAATATCCAGTGCAATCCATGACTTTGAACACACTGGAACAACCAACAACTTTCACATCAACACCAAGTATTTCTTAAGAACTGAATTACTCCATTGTAAATGTATTCGTAAATATTTTAAAATGACGACTTATTTCAACTATTTTATGGAATCACAAATTCAAATTATCCTTGATTTCTAATCAACTCAGTTCGGATGATTGTAAGATGTTGGTGATGATGATGATGATGACGACGAAGACGAGGAAGACGATGGTAATCTTTTAATCAAGGGATTTTTTGTTGTTGCACACTTCAAAAACTTTATTTCGTGACGAGGCTTTACATTTCATCATTTCTTCATCACCATCAACTGTGTGTGTTAAAAGTCCTCATTTGAATTCTTGAGAACACAAATTTGTTAATTCAATTTAATAATTTTAATTTATTAATTGCAGATTATTATTCCATTAATAAATGTTTATTTGAGCAAAATTCAGATTGCTAAATAGCAACTCTAAAATGTCACAAATGATTGCTATAAATCAAATTTTAAAACCCGAAATATTAAAATAATTTAAAGATAATTTTGTTCAGTTTCAATATTTCTCTCAAGACTAAATACACATTTCTAGCGAATGATGGACTTCTTCGCTGAAAATAAAGTGAAATAATATGTAAATGTAATTATAATATGTAAATGTAGTATATATATAATATTTTAAAACACTTAATAAAAAATCAAAATTGAGCTATTATAATATTTAAATAAGATTTACTTTTAAAGGAAACAAAATGTAGTTATATTTTCAAACAATTGATAAAAAAATATTTAAAATAAGAATTAACTTAAAAAAAAATGATTCACGAATTTTGTTTTAGAATCAGTTGCAATATTTGAGTGTGGATGAATTGGGCTTCAAATGAGGAATTATAAAATGGCCATCATTCGATGTCATTCAGTTTAATAAGCTTTCATGTTGCTTCAATCCTTCATTTGTTTCTTGAAGTAAAATGCTTAGTATTAATTGAACCGGTCACTTGAGGAGGACGTCTGTGTAAATATATATAATAATTATTATGATTTAGAAATAATTTATTAAATATGTGAAACTACAGAATGGAACAATGTTTAAACAATGAAAATGCGGCCACCTTTTTTTTCCTGAGAAATCAAATTTATTTCAAATTAAATGGGAATATCTAATTGTTTCTCTTAATTCCGTTACAAAGAGGATTACCATGGCAATCTCCTAAAGATCATCATCAGCGCTCGACATCGCGTTATTTAATGAAATACCCTTCATCAAGTTATCAACACCTTTGTTAGAAGAGAATTTAAATGTTGTGATTAAATTGGAAGACTATTAATAAACTTGAAAATAAAATTAAGCAGTAAATAAATAATGAACTTGAAAATGCAACTAAACTCGTCACTTCAGATCGGACATGGCCATCATGTACAACGACAGATCAGTTCTTGAGAATCACCACATCAGCGCATCATTCAAAGTACTCAAAGATTCGGAATTCAACCCTTTCACTGTACTCAAGGATGACGAATACAAGTTTGCGTTGCACTTTTTGTAAATCTGTAATATAAAACAGAAAGTGCGTGTGTGTGTGTTTGTCTGTCCCAAGAACTCCTCCCAAACGATAATCTATAGCGACTTGATATTTGCACACGTCATTCTCTGTGCCATTCCTAGGTCAACTGTTCAATTTTCAACTTTCAAGTTTTCCAATTTTCACCTTTTCCTAAATCGCATAAGAGTTTTAAACTCGAGAGCTACTGAAAGCAAGGAGCATTGTGCTCCCGTGTGGTCTAATGTTTACGACCTCGCCTCTCTCGATGGCAGCACTGGTTCGAGTCCCATTGCAAGAGCACCGTCCCAATCCTTCTTTGATGGCAAGTAACTGGCTAAATTTGAAGGATGTAAATAATAAAATTATTTATACTGGATAAAAAATGAGTTTCACTGGCAAAGCTGGTTTAAAAAACTAGTTGTTCAATAAATTGATTTTTTACAGTAAACTTAACAATTAATAACTTAAAGTTTCAATATTTGTCGTATATTTTGTCGCCGTAAAATGTATTCACTCGCAATTTTACTTGCCCAGTGAAAAGTAGCTGCAATTATCTGATGTTTAACATAATTTATTTAATATAATTATTCGATAAATTAATATTAATTTATTTAATATAATTATTCGATAAATTAATATTAATTTATTTAATATAATTATTCGATAAATTAATATTAATTTATTTAATATAATTAATTTAATTAACATAGTTATTTTGACAAATGAATATTAATTCATCATTTATTATTAAAGCGTGGAACAATTGCAAAAATTAAATGCTTTCATGACAACACGTTGCAGGATCTTCAGGAACCTGGTCATAGAAATTGTTTTAGCCACTGACATGTCCAACCACTTCCAGCAGCTGAAGAGCATGAAGGCGTGTCTCTCAGCACAGAATGAAGAGTGAGCCTCCTCTATAACCTCTTATAATTGTTACTAAATGTTATTCACATTATAAACTTGTATTAAGACTATTTCATTTTTTTTCTGTTTTTCTTTTTTGAAGGTGGATAAAATCAAATCACAAAAATATTTCAAAAATTCTCAAATAAATAAAAAAAAACCTTTATTGAATTCTCTAAAAATGGACTAATTATTGCCACTTTATCTCAGTTATATTCAATTCTTACGTTCAACATTTGGAGGGCATTTTATATTTCATCAATGCCATGAAACCTTGAGATCCTCGACTGAGAGACTTACGAACAAAAACAGCTTGTAATCGAACATCGGCAACATTTTCTGGGAGGCCATGTTTTTGCTTCCTCGAAACTACTTAAGTGTTAATGTAACTGAATAACATAACACACTAATGTGAGATAATTTTATTAAAGAATCTGGAATTACTTGATAGTTTAAGTGCACGAATATTATTAAATTATAATAAAATTAATGGAAATTCAGCGACAAATTGAAATAAAAAAAATAATGGAATACTAAATTGAACAATTGAATGTATTTGTTACAATTTTAATTACATTATTACAATTATAATTATGATAATATAATTATAATATAATTATAAATATAATAAATATAATTATAAATATAATAAATATAATTATAAATATAATAAATATAATTATAAATATAATAAATATAATTATAAATATAATAAATATAATTACGATAATNTTATGATAATATAATTATAATATAATTATAAATATAATAAATATAATTATAAATATAATAAATATAATTATAAATATAATAAATATAATTACGATAATATAATGATATTATATATTGATAATACAATGACATTATATTATCATAATTATATTTATATTATTACAGAAATTATTATAGAAATTTGAAATAATTTGCAGCTAAAATATGATCTTCGTTAAACAGAGTGGACAAAACAAAAGCCCTGTCCTTGGTTGTTCATTGTGCCGATGTCAGTCATGCTGCCAAAGACTGGTCACTACATCACAAGTGGACTGAGATGCTTATCGAGGAATTCTTCAGACAAGTTATTATTATTACATATTGTTGATCAATATTGATAATTATGAGGTCTTAATTTAAATATTAAATATTATTATTATGAGTCAATATTAGCAATGAATGCAAAACTAAAGCAACCTTTTGCTGTAACCCTTGGGTTAATCGCTGCATAAATGACCGTAAAAGGCCTATGAAGAGAATTCAGTCGGCTACAAATGGCTTATTTATTCTGCTTCATGTCGCCTTTTTAAGCTTTTGAAATCAACTGGAAATGGGATTATTTTGTGGAAGAATTATTTTCCTTGTGAGAGAAAATAACATTCCAATGCAACAAGTGATGTGTATCCGTTAACTAAATCGAATAATAACGTTTAAAAATAAAACTGCTGAGCCATGTCAATGCAACCGAGATTCCGTAAGTTATTGAATAAAATAAGTTATTGAATAAAATAAGTTATTGAATAAAATAAGTTATTGAATAAAATAAGTTATTGAATAAAATAAGTTATTGAATAAAAATATAAGAAAAACCAAACAGGGAGACAGAGAACTACAACTAGGGTTGGCAATATCTCCCTTGTGCGACAGGAAGACGACGCATGTTGCAGACTCTCAAATAGGTCTGAATTATTCATACTTTTCAGTAATTTCCAGACAAGAAAATGTTTTTCTACGTATATTAATAGGGAGAACAAGAATTATTTTTCATGAACAAAAATAACTGAAGCCAATTATGAGGCTTCGGTGTAAATAGTTTATCAAATATTCCCACCTGTTTCAAGTCCGGTTTTTGAAGCTTTTTTCTTAATTTCTACTTCAGTGCACCAATTATTTATGTGGCGCTTAATCTCTTCTTTTTTCCTAACATTTCTTAATCTCTGATTCTTCTGTTTTACCTCAATTTTTTCCCGAAAGTTCCGAGCTCTCAGTTCTGCTCGCATGTTTAATTTTAAAATGCGTTCTTTTATCTATTTTATGACTTAACTTAATTAACAAAATTAAGTGAATTGTCTTGCTATTGACTGTTTCATATGTTTCATATGTTTCATGTTATTCCAGGGTTCATCGGGTTCATAGTAGATCCAAGTTTCCAGGTGATGGGGGACATGTTGGACCACCTGCTCAGCAGTTATTCAAATGTTGAACCGGATGATTCACAGACTTCTCTCAATGAAAGGACTGTCAAGGAATGTGGTCAGAGCTTTCATCAGCATGTATTTCATAGAATGAAAATATGAAAGACAATGTCTTTCATATCAACATTGATGTTGCAATAAAAATAATAAAAATTTGATGATAATTTTATTTGAATTTAATTCTGAAATGATTTGTTGAATTTGACTTAAATTGCAGAAAAAATCCCAAGACCCTGGATGCAATGTATGACCTCAAATAAACTAAAGTGGAAAGAAAGGTTTAATAATGGTTAGCATTTTATCTGCGAATAAAATTTCAAAATAAAATTGGCCTCTAGGAAACATAATTTAGACTTTTTTCTAATTTAGACTGACATACAACTTTTTTACACCGGCTTACAAGTGTTTTCTTTCTTGTAAAGTAGTAATTGTTCTTATATCAGTTTTTTTTTTATGCTGATTTCAAATTTGAAATCCGTTTTGCTCTATTACATCCTGGTTCCGAAGATATTTGGCGATATTTGGTGTTGTGCAAATTACTAGAACATAAAAGTAGATTTTACTCATTAAGTGCATTCGATTTATGAAGAATCTAGAAATTCATTACATGACTTTCGATACTGCTCTGTTCAGTTGAGCTATTTTGTTACGTTTATGGATATTTTATTGAACGCGATCAACGAAAGCTTTTACCCCAATGATAAAGATTGTGTTTGAACTTCATTTTGACTCCAACGTTGACGATGTAGATAAATCTTGGAAGCCGAATATCATTTGTTAATCTTCTGGAAATACGTTATCACAAGCACAAGTCCATGCCCAAGTGATTGGAGCACAAATGATATGGCAATGATAGGTGAACCGATAAATCATGCTACTAACTGCTACTTCTGTTTGACTAATGTACGTGGGTTCACATTTAATACTCGAAAGTTTGTGATTTATCTTAAAACTGAATCAGTTTCAAAACCACTGCCTCACGATACAGTCACATGTCTGATCCAGCTCCCCCAGAAAAGCATTCTCTGGACATTGATGATCCATCAGAAAATGATAGCTTACCTGGCTTGCAGTCTGATTCTGACCCGGATTATCTACATGAGAATGATGGACATCATTTAATTAACTGCTCCAGACTTTACGATCTTGTTCGTGAACTCGCTTTCGGCAAAGGACAGGTGAAATTACTCGGTTCGCGACTCAAAGAATATTTTTAGCTCCCAATACACTTACGTCAAACATTCGTTAGGGTGTATAAATCCATTTGCTCGATTCACATCTTGACTTCTTCTCGGACAACCTTGGCGAAGTCAGTGACGAGCATGGAGACGTTTCCATCAAAATATCTCCGTAATGGAATCACGTTATCACGGATGGTGGACTGTGACCTTGCTTGTAGATTGTCGTTGGATGCTTCAGCATGATGTGGCATATTATGCCAGTCATCATCGAAAGTCGAGTGCCAAGAAATTTAAGCCAACCTAACTGCATCACTATGTAACTCTTGTACTTCTGTATTACTGAATGCTGTAATACTTAAACCGATTGTAACATTTTGTTAATATGTACAAATTATAATTAATTAGTTGTAATTTAAATGTGCTGAGATGTTAATTGTCAAAAATCATGCTTTTAAGTTGCCTAATCCTGAAGCACACGATACACACATACGTACATACGATTTTATAGTCAAATAATGTCTAAATTCAAAAAACTTTGTTACTTATTTCTCAAGATTCCGTCCTTACAGGAACAATTGGTTTGCAGATTTGAAAGATCACGTTAAAATTAACCAGAAACGCATTATCGAGTCCGAGAAAGAAAAATGCATTGTATTTTGTGAGACAGTTTTATTAATGCTCACATTTTCAATTATTTGGAAGGCTGGATTTGTCCATTACAAGCTCCTCAACAAATTAAAGATAAGCTGAAAAATCAGGATAAAGAAGAAGCACGAGACAAACAAGACAATCATGATAAACAGCAGCAACAAGACAAGCAAGACAAACAAGACAAGCAAGACAAACAAGATAAGCAAGACAAACAAGACAAACAAGACAAACAAGACAAGCAAGACAAACAAGACAAGCAAAGCAAACAAGATAAGCAAACCAAACAGGACAAACAAGACAAGCAAATCAAACAAGTCAAACAAAGTAAACTTGATGTCCAGATTACGAAAAGTGTCGCAGTTGCAAGCCAAAGCAAACGAAGTGATTTGTATTAAAAGTTATTATGCTGCACTAAATTCAAAATTCAAATTTATTAAATAACATTGAATAACATTTATTGTTTACTGACAGGAAATTCTGAAAAGCCACCAACGTGATGATGAACTCATGCATCTGAAATCACAAGATATTTTTCATTTGTTAATTCATTCAAAATGACAGAAATTTATTTGAATGCCAGAAAACTCTGAATGAGTCACGATTCGATTTTATTATTTAATGATTATAAATTACTATTTATACCTTAGTATTTATTTTAATTTCCGAAATTAATGTTGTACACAGTATTTGGACGTTTTGATCTTCCCCGCCATTTCATGTAAATATGATGGCTCAACATTCTTTCGAGTTGAAATAAAGCTTTTATCTAATGACTTTATTGTTATTCGCTGACTCAAGTTTACGTATTTAATGAAATTCATCATCAAATGCAGGATTGAATGTCAACAATGTTTGTTTTCTAAGATCAACTGCGAATGTGCATAAAAGTGGAGATTGCATTTAATCACAAGAGCTGTTCATCATGAGTTGCGTTGTCTTGAAGTCATTTCAGTTGTTTTCAGAGGAACAAAACTGTAACCATCCTTTAGTTCTCCGAAGATTAGCTGACTGCTTTTGTTGCTTGTCAGTTTCAAGGGTTGTGAAAACTTTAAAACATATTTAATTAAAACAAATTTTATTAAAATATTTAAAGAAAACCTTTAATTAAAACTAATTTAATTTCTACATTTAATTAAAACATTTTCAACTACTTAAAACATTTTTAAATATTTAAAACTTATTTTAATTATAGGTATTAGGAATGTCTGCATCCCCATATACAAGACAATTAAAATTTAGTGGTTCACAAATTAATTGCAGAATAATAACACTTCAGTTGACAACATCTTATTAGGGCTGAAATAATATTTAATTTGACAAATTAAAATTTTGAAAAAAAAAAGAATATTTGTAATGGCAATGCAGTTGGTTTCAAAGCGTCTCCGAGCAGAAGTACAAAGATACAATTCAAGAAACAATTATTTTGTTTTAGTGCCTGATATCGTCAAATCTTTTAAGAAAAGTTTTCATTCTAACAGTTTAAAACCCATTACAAAAATGTAAACTTTACATACGTTAATATGTTATATAATATAAATCGGCATGCGTGTTAATAAGCATAAAACAGTAGAACATTACGTCTTAAAACTCAATAATGCTTCGTCATCATTCATTTTAAAAATCTCTCCCCAAAAGGAAGCCACATTTTAAATGCCCACATTAATTGTGAGATCTGACATCTGTGGACTTTTCATAGTATTAATGACTTTTCCATTAAGTCTGAAAAACTGAAGATACTTAAAGAAATTAAAAAAAAAAAAAAGAAATTTATAAAACAAAAATTTAAGTATGAGGCAGTTCATCACATTTAACTGGTCAGTTTTTAATTGCGATGGGACAACTTAAGTCGAAATGAAAATAAACTTGCTTCCTTATCAGATTTTATTTTAAAATGCCAGTGCCGAGCATAAACAGAATTAAGTGCTGCCCACTACTTCCTGCACTTTTTAAAAATTGTTTGTTGATAAATTGAAGCATCAACATGAACTTCATGGACACCCGTTTCAAAATGAATTTATGCTCCCGTTTATTCAGGATTAAGCGGATTTAAGCACGAATTTATTCTGCATGTTTTAATCCTTGATACAAGCTCCTCACTGTGAGCCTAATCACAAAAACCTTGGATTTTCAAAATAAATTGAGGAATAAAATTTAATCTTTCATGATATTCAACAAATAAAACATGAAACAAGAAATAGCTCTGATTTATTTATTTTTAATTTTGCTTTCGCATCATCTCCAGCCATCATCGTCATCGTCATCATCATCGTCACCATCTTGCATCAGCAGCCTCCAGCATGGATCGTTAAATTTCATTTCCATCTACGTTCGCGTGCGATGAAAATCTTCCATGAATAAATATCTATTTGAAATATTTATTTATGTAAGAAATGGTATGATTGTTTAATTGGTATAATTAATTGGTTAAATTCAAATAAATTATGTTCTAATTAAACTATTGCAATTACATAAATAAATATTGGCAGAATATATTTTATTTGAGTGTAACCATTTATTTAAGCACATTTTACAGCTAACCAATTAAAAAGTTTTTAATCTCATCGGAATGATTCACAGCAAATAAATTATGGAGTATGTGGAGTCTCAATAAATTCTGAATCTCCATTGGATAATATTCACGTCTTTTCTGAGTTTTTATTTATGACTTCAGAAGGAGACGATATTATATGATGATAAAATTTATTAAAATGTTATTTTACGAAAATGCAAACCTTATTTTACAGTAAAATGGTGTTATGATTGTGGTGTTATGGTGAGTAATAGAAGAGAATTGAGACAATAAAGCAAAGAAATTATTTTAAAAGTGTTCATCTTTTGGACAACCTCGAGAAGATTTCATCAACCGCTAAAATTTTAACATTTAATAAATTTCTAAGATGTTCTGATTGAATAAATTTGTGCCAAAACATTCCATCAGCTAATGTAATCTTATTTTAATTATAAAATGTTTAAACTAACATTTAAAGTAGCAGTTACAAACAAATGCAATATTATATTCAAATATTGAAAACTAATTTAATTTTGACAACACATTATAATAGTATATTCACATGTTATAATAGTATATTCACATGTTATAATAGTATATTCACATGTTATAATAGTATATTCACATGTTATAATAGTATATTCACATGTTATAATAGTATATTCACATGTNTATAATAGTATATTCACATGTTATAATAGTATATTCACATGTTATAATAGTATATTCACATGTTATAATAGTATATTCACATGTTATAATAGTATATTCACATGTTATAATAGTATATTCACATGTTTCGATGATGCCCTGAAACTACGAATCGTTTTTACCATGCGCAAAAAATATTGATGAAATATTCATTCTATACTAAAATCTCTCACATTACTTGCAATCAATTCTGTCATCACCTCATTAAATATAAAAGACTTTTAAAATCTGAACTTCTACGAAGAACAAAATCTTATAAATATAGAGTAAGCAATAGTTTGTTTGAGGTTTGTCAAGAAATGAAATGTTTATGTTGGTATATTAAACTGTGTATCTATTGAAGTGTGTGTCTGTAAAATATCGGTAAAATATCTGCAATCCAGTCTGCCAGGGATCGCCCTTGGAAAGAGCGCTACGTAAATGGTTGGGCGGTCAAACACAAAAATACAATTTACAAGGTGAAGGTGAATAGCCATTCATTTTGATTTTTTTATGCCAACGCATTTAGAGACAACATGGACCTTTTCATACTCAAAACTATGACGTGTGACAACGTGATAACGTTAAATTATTTCTGAAACTTTGTAATTAAATGTAAAACTAAATGCTATTTAATAATAGTTAACATGGAATCGTCATAATAACAACAACCCAATAAGTGACAACCAAAGGATTTTGTAACACGAGCTCCTAAAAATCAATGTGATCTTATCAATGTGATCTTATTTGATCCGCCTTTTGTCATATCTTTTATTTGACGGTTTTGTTAAATGTGTTCAAATAACAAGGCTGTAAGCGTTAAAGTAATTAATAATTGACTTGATAATTGTTAATATATTACAAATAATAATATTATATAAACTGTTTTGTTATCTAAGTTCTTTATAACAATTCTGGATGCTGCTCAATACTGAGCGTCATCAATCAATACTCACTCCACTGGTTACGAAAGAGCACGTGTTTGGCTGTATTTTGGTAATTCGTCGGGATGGAAAGAAGGTCTCATCTCTAATCATCACCAAGAACAAGAAAGAAAAGATTGAACGTGTTTCAGCCTTTACATTACGAGGAGGATACACGTAGAAGTGCTCACTTAAGGAGAGTCATATTTATCAAATATTTCTAAATATTGCATTGCTAGACTTGAGATACTGGGCCAATGGTTCTATTCATTTCACTAAATTTTTCAGAAATACTCTAATTGAAAATTAGGGGTATTCTAATATTGTGATAAAACATCACCTTTTATTAATAAATGATTAAGACCATGCACCTTGTCTCCTTTAACATAATAATTTAACATAATAATTTATCATAATAATTTATCATAATAATTTATCATAATAATTTATCATAATAATTTATCATAATAATTTATCATAATTTTTATAATAATTTTATCATAA
>MPNW01000693.1:0-30273 GCA_011800805.1 Hirudo medicinalis | reverse complement strand
CATGGTTGTAATCTATAGTAATGGAATTGAAGGTTTTTTGGAAATTTAGCCAAAACCCGATTGATTAAGTTCAAAAGAATACACAGACATACTTTTTATTTATATCTAAAAGAATGTGAGTTTAGGTATAATCATCGTAAAAAAATATTTATAATTTGCACTCAAATTAGTACTAAAAATCCGCTATCCTTATTCTTGAACCATGTTTAATATTCAACCCGTACTTTATAACAAGCTGTTAACGATTACCCCATTAACAGAAAGCAATTACCAACCGCTTTTTAAAGTTGCTGCCGGCCCTCTTCTTTGGGAACAACACCCTAATTCTGACCGTTATAAACCCGAAGTGTTCAGTAAGTTTTTTGAAGAAGCCATCGCCTCAAAAGGCGCATTTTTGGTTTCTGAAAACGATACCAAACGAGTTGTTGGATGTTCCAGATTTTATGATTTTAATGACAACGACAAATCTATTTACGTGGGTTATACATTTATTGCCCGTAAATTTTGGGGGAAAGAACATAATAAAGTACTGAAAGAATTAATGTTCAATTATGCTTTTCAATTTGTAGATTTTATTTTTATACGCATTGCCAATATCAATTATCGTTCGCAAAAAGCAGCCGAAAAACTAGGGGCATTAAAAATTGCTGAAACAGAGACCCTAATCAAGGATAATTTGTATCTCAATTTTACGTATCAAATCAGTAAAACAGATTGGGTTAAAAAACAGCAAAACCCAAAGCTAACCTAAATCTGCCTCTATTAAAATGGTTAACCAAACGGATTTGTTTTTTAAACAATTAAGCAAATTCTTTTTTGGGTATAAAAAAAGTACGATATTTACGCATCGGAAAATTAAAACAGAAATAACATGAAAAAGATTGTATCCTTTGCTTTATGTGCATTTTGTGGCTTAAGCGCCTTTGGGCAACAGACAGTAGAATTAAGAAAAAAAATTTCGGTTAGCGGAAATGCAGAAAAAGAGATTATTCCTGATATTATTTACATTAATTTTTCGCTGAAAGAATATTTTGAAAACGGCAAAAGCGGTAAAAAAACCAACATTACTACTTTAGAAAAACAATTGTACAATGCTGTTCAGAAAGCGGGTATTTCTATAGATAATTTAGCCGTCAGCAACTTAAGCAGTTGGAATTATTCGATCGAAAGAAAAAAAAACCCTGAGTTTTTGGCCAGCAAACAGTATCGGTTAAAATTGAATAATTTAAATAAGTTTGACGCAATTATTGCAGATATAGACCCCAAAGGAATTAACAGCACCGATATCGACAGATATGATTACAGCAAGCTAGACAGTCTTAAAAAGGATTTAAAAGTAAAAGCCTTGCTCGCCGCTCAACAAAAAGCCAATTATATGGTTGAGGTTTTAGGGAATAAATTAGGCGGCGTTTTAGAAATTCAGGATGACGATGATAACAACACGCACTCCTTTTATAAAAATAAGAGCTATGGAATGAATATGGTTGTTAATAATTATGCATCTGCACCCGACATAAGTTTTAAAACCATTAAATTAAATTATACCGTTAACGTTGTTTTCGAAATAAAGTAACCCCAATAAACAAGTTTAAAGACTTGTAAGAATCGTTTGGAAACTTTTTTGTTATAACTAATAATCATCAACCTTAAAATAAATGAAAAAGTTAATTTACTCTTCCACGCTCATTTTTGTTTTGGGCACAACAACAAATGCTGTATTAGCGACCGAAAAAAAGCCTAAAACAGAACTCACCGCAGACCAAAAAATTCAATTAGATAAGATTGTTAAACGTGTTGAAGAAATCCGTTCTATGGACAAATCAACCCTGAGTAAAGATGAGCGTAAAGCATTACGCAAAGAATTAAAAGAAATGAAAAAACGAGCAAAAGAAACCAGAGGGGGGATTTATATTTCGGTTGGCGCCATCATCGTCATCGTTTTGCTGCTGATTCTTCTCTTATAAAAAAAAAGAACTCTCTTACCATACGAGAGTTCTTTTTAAGTTTTTGCTTGTTATTTTTATTAACCGATGATGCTAAAACCGGTATAGTTATGCAATACCTTAGGTATTAAAATACCTTTTTCGGTTTGGTAATTTTCTAAAACAGAGGCAACAATACGCGGAAGAGCCAAAGCACTGCCGTTTAGGGTGTGTGCCAATTGCATTTTCCCTTCTTTGCCTTTAAAACGTAATTTTAAACGGTTACTTTGGTAGGTTTCAAAATTAGAAACGGATGAAACTTCCAGCCATCGTTGCTGAACCCCGCTCCAAACTTCCATATCGTAAGTCATGGCAGAGGAAAAACCCATATCGCCTCCGCAAAGGCGCAATATGCGATAATGTAAACCCAGTTCTTTTAATAAAGATTGTACATAAGCGCTCATTTCATTCAAAGTGTCGTAACTTTTATCCGGATGCGTAATTTGAACAATCTCCACTTTATCGAACTGATGCAAACGGTTTAAGCCGCGAACATGTGCGCCGTAAGAACCTGCTTCCCTTCTAAAACAGGGCGTATACCCTGCATTTTTTATCGGAAAATCCTCTTCTTTCAAAATTACATCTCTATACAGGTTAGTTATCGGGACTTCCCCCGTTGGGACAAGAAATAAATCATCTAACCCCACATGATACATTTGTTCTTCTTTATCCGGTATATGGCCGGTGCCAAAACCAGATGTAGCATTTACCAAATACGGCGCTTGTACCTCGTTATAACCGGCTTCTATTGCCCTGTCTAAAAAAAAATTGATTAAAGCCCGCTGCAATTTTGCCCCTTTACCTTTATAAACGGGAAAACCCGCTCCCGTAATTTTTGCGCCTAACTCAAAATCAATAATATCGTATTTAGCGGCCAAGTCCCAATGCGGCATAGCTGTTATTGGCAATTGTGCCGGCCGGCCATGTATTAAAACCACTTCATTATCTTCTGCCGATACTCCTTCTTTAACCAAATGATGAGGTAGATTTGGCACCTGAACCATTAGGCTGTGTTGTTTTTCTTCAAGTGCAGTCAGTTTTTCTTCTAATGTTTTTATCTTTTGCTTATGCCCGGAGGCCGTTTCAGCTTTAATAGCTTCTGCCGCATTTTTTTGACCGCAGCGTATCAATTCTCCAATTTGTTTGGCGGCCACATTGGCCTCGGCAGAAATACTATCCAACAAAGTTTGAGTTTGGCGGCGTTCTTCATCAACCGAAATAATTTGGTCAATAAGTTGGATTTGCTTAAATTGCCTGACACGTAATCGCTCTAAAACTTTCTCTCTATTTTCTCGGATATAGTTAACTTGCAGCATGATTAATTTTTTTAGCAAAGATAACAACTTAAGCCGATTGTTTTGATAGAAACGGTTTGTTATATCTTTTGCAAAATTAGTAATTAAATTATGATCGGTAAATTATATATAGTACCTACTCCCATTGGTAATCTGGATGATATAACTTTTAGAGCCGTTAAGGTTTTAAAAGAAGTTGATTTGATTTTAGCCGAAGATACCCGAACAAGCGCCCCTTTACTGAAACATTTTGGGATTGAAAAACGCGTTTTTGCTCACCACCAACATAACGAACATAAAGCTGCGTCAGAAATTATCAGATTTTTAAATGAAGGCAAAAACATAGCTCTTATTAGCGACGCAGGAACGCCTTCCATTTCCGACCCTGGTTTTTTTCTGGTTCGCAATGCTATAAAAAACGGGATTGAAGTTAACTGTTTGCCGGGGGCAACCGCTTTTGTCCCTGCCTTGGTAAATTCTGGCCTGCCTAATGATCAGTTTGTATTTGAAGGATTTTTGCCTGTAAAAAAAGGCAGACAAATGCGGCTAAAGCTACTTTTAGAAGAAAAAAGAACCATGATTTTTTACGAAAGCCCCCATCGCTTATTAAAAACGCTGAAAGAATTTGAACATTATTTTGGCAGTGACAGACAAATTTCGGTAAGTAGAGAATTAAGCAAATTTTATGAAGAAAATATTCGTGGAACCATTGCCGAGATAAAATCACATTTCGAAAACAATATTTTAAAAGGAGAATTCGTAATTTGTTTGGCTGGCGCAGCCCTAAAAGCCCAAAAACAAACAAACCGAATTGGCCAAAGCAAAAAATAATATCCCTAAAATGCGGTTAACCATGCAAATAATAAACAAAAGTACTTTGGTTGATATCAAGAGTCAAAATTTTTAACCCCCCTCGATTAATTTTAAAAAGATGAACATAGTGCAATTTTTAAAAGACGAACAAGACCCAAAAACAGTTGAAAAAGTAATATCAAAACTTAAAGATTTACTTATCTTCGGAGAGGAACTTATTTATTTGGCTGTTCAAAAAAAACCGGCCATCAATTTAACGCCCAACAGCATTGTCATCAGCAATAAACGCATTTTTTATTGCCAACCCAGCAATTGGGGTCTAACCATGAATTTTAAAGACATTGCTTGGAAAAACATTAAAGAAGTTTCATTTAAAGAAGAGTTTTTTACTTCAAAATTTATTTGCGTACCGCAGCAAGGCCAAAGCATTGTAACCTGTTTTATCCCAAAACTGCAAACCCGCAAGCTTTATCAAGCAGCAACCCAACAACTGGAAGCTTATAAAGAATTACTAAGGCAGCAATTATTGGAAGAGAATAAAGCTCCGAACAGGTTATTCAATAATACCTCAAATCCTCAAGCAGGGCAAACCCTGGAAGACGTTCCCGCTATCAGCCAAACCAAGCCCCAAACCGATGAAATTGAAGACGAAACAACAGCAAAACTCCGCAAACTTAAAAACTTGTTTGATAAACAATTAATTAACAAAGACGAATACGAAAGTAAAAAAGCGGCAATTTTAAACAATTTATAGTACTTTATTCATCATCCATACGTTTTTTGGTGATTTATCAATCAAAATATATTTTAAACAAATTCGGAAAACAACCTCCGTTCAAAGCCTCCTTTTAACAGCCCGATGAATTCAAAGAAAAACTATCTGCTTGCTTTATTCAGCGCATTTATCATGTGGTTAGCTTGGCCTCCACACGCCCTTTTAGCTCCGTTATTACTTGTGGGCTTGGTTCCATTGCTGTTTGCTTTAAACAATATTGCGGCAAGTACTGAAAAAAGAGGAGGTAAACGTATTTTTTTAACCGCAGGTTTAACATTTTTGGTTTGGAATACCGCATCAATTTATTGGGTTTTTAATGCCATTAGCGCTTATAACAATTATTATGTAGCATTTTTTGTTTCATTAATTCCATACGGATTGGGGGCTCTGCTTATAACTTTTGCATTTTGGCTTTGGTATCAACTAAAACGCAAAACAAACAGTAAACTGGGATACGTTGGTTTAATATCCTTCTATATCACAATGGAATTTTTACACCAAAGTTGGGATTTGGCTTTTCCGTGGATGACTTTAGGCAATGGCTTTTCATCAACCCATCAGCTGGTGCAATGGTACGAATTTACGGGAGTTTACGGCGGCTCGTTTTGGATTTTATTAAGCAATATACTGGCTTACCAAACCCTTGTTGCCATTAAAAACAAACAAGCCGACAAACTGAGATTAACCGCAATTTGGATTGCCTTTATAACAATACCCGCCGGATATTCTGTCTATAGATATTTAAAATACGAAGAAAAAAAAGAACCTGTAAATGTGGTGGTGGTACAGCCCAATATAAACCCCTATGAAAAATATAACTCAACATCGGCTATTGAACAATTACATATATTAACCAAACTTTCTGATTCTGCCGCCCAAATAAATACCGAATATTTCGTATGGCCTGAAACAGCCATGCCTATTTATGCCGATGAAGACAAAATCAGAAACAATTCAGAATTTTTGTATGTACAAAAATTTCTGAGTAAATACAAAAACGGCGCCGTAATTACAGGAATTGAAAGCCTGAAATGGTATGATAACAAAAAAACGCTATCCGCACAAAAAATGCAGGAAGACCAATGGGTTGATCGGTTTAATGCTGCCATACAGGTCGAAAATTCTTCAGAGGTTCAATTCTATCATAAATCCAAGCTGGTTCCGGGCGTTGAGAAAATGCCATTCCCTAAAGTATTTTCATTCCTTACTCCTGTTTTTGTTCATTTTAATGGAAGCGCCGAAAGTTACGGTTGGCAAGACAAGCCGGGTGTTTTTTATGCCTACAGCGGTATAGGAGTTGTACCGATAATCTGTTACGAAAGTATTTGGGGAAACTGGGTAGGTAAGGCAGTAAAAGATGGCGGGCAATTGATTGCCGTTATAACCAACGATGGCTGGTGGGGAAACACCTCCGGTAAAGATCAACATATGTTATACGCTAAATTAAGAGCGCTGGAAAACAGAAGATACGTGGTTAGATCGGCAAATACCGGAATTTCGGCAGTTATTAACCAACGCGGAGATGTTGTAAAATCTACCAAATGGTGGAGCCGAACAGCCTTTAAACAGGATGTAAATTTAAATGATGAATTAACTTTCTATAGCCGATACGGCGATTTAATTGCAAAACTTGCTGTCGTTTTAGCTATTGTGCTTGCTTTAATTATTCTGTTAAAAGGTAAAAATTATTGATTTGAAAAACTATGGCAATACAATTAATCCGTTTTAAAAACCCTTCATTTCTGTTCGCCAAAGTTTGCCCGTTTATCAAAACATACCTTTGATAAAAAAATTACTTTAACCGGAGTTGAAAACACAGACGCATTTTTAAATGTTAGGAACAACCTTCTTTACTTTTTCAAAATTGATTACGCTTACCAGCTTACCCATTATGGCAATTTGTACGGATTTTCTATCAAAAAATAAATCTTGATAATACTCAAACAGGAATTTGTTTGCCTGTTGGCAGCGGCATAGGAAACAATACAAATGGTATTTGCTTTTGTGCGATAACCGATTTCTTTTTTAAAATTGTTTTTTCAGAACCGCCATTTTTAATGTAGCCGATATACCATGTTAGAAACGGTCTTTTTGCTTTTTGCAATCTATTCGTTTAAAAAGAAAGACCAAAGCCGTTTAATAAAGCCAGTCGGTTTAACCCATATTATTGCCAACAATAGGCATTCTTCTACCTTTTCCAAAAGCTTTGGGCGAAATGCGTAAAATGGGCGGGGTTTGATAACGTTTAAATTCGGACAGGTTAACCATTTTAAAAATACGTTTCACCAATGTTGCATCAAATCCTTGGGCAATAATTGTTCCCGAATCTTTTTGCATCTCAATGTGTTGAAAAAGCACTTTATCCAGCACATCATAACCAGGCAGCGAATCAGCATCTTTTTGATTAGGTCTTAACTCAGCTGAAGGAGCTTTAACGATGATATTCTCCGGAATAATTTCTTTTTTTTTGTTGATAAATCGAGCCAATTTAAAAATTTGTGTTTTGTAAACATCGCCAATTACAGCCAATGCTCCGCACATATCGCCGTACAGGGTACCGTAACCAACCGCACATTCGCTTTTATTAGATGTGTTTAGCAAAATGCAGCCAAACTTATTGCTTATGGCCATTACCACAAGCCCTCTACAGCGGGCTTGAATATTTTCTTCGGTTATATCAGGGGCTAATCCGGCAAAAGGCTCGGCCAGCATGTGTTCAAAGGCGGCCACAGCTTCTTTAATTTCTACAATTTGATGCTTGCACCCCGTGTTTTGCACCAAATTTAACGCATCTTTCACAGAATGATCTGAAGAATATTTGGAAGGCATTAAAACCGCCATTACATTTTCGGCTCCCAATGCCCGGCAGGCTAAAGCACAAACTACGGCGCTATCTATACCACCCGACAAGCCTAAAATCGCTTGCTTAAATCCTGATTTTTGAAAGTAATCTTTAATACCCAAAATCAATGCATCATAAATTTTTTTGATATCTTCATCGCCTGTCTTTTTTTGATATTTGTTTGTTTCATGAACAATTTCTGCCAAATCAAACAACTGAAAGTCTTCTTCAAAATATTTCATTTCGGCTCTTAGCCGCCCTTGTTTATCAAAAACCAAAGAACCTCCATCAAAAATCAATTCAGTTTGCGCTCCAATCTGGTTTAAGTAAAAAAGAGGTAAACGATATTTTTTTGCATTATCAGAAAGTATTTTAATACGTTGCTCGCTATGCCTGTAATTAAAAGGCGATGCGGCTATATTAATCATTAAATCAGGCTGTTGTTTTATCAGCACATCCATTGGGTTTGCAATGTACAAAGGATTGTGATTAAGGTTCCAGCAATTTTCGCAAATGGTTAGCGCAATTTTTTTGTTTTTAAACTCGATACACTCCAAATCAACACCAGATTCAAAATACCGGCGCTCGTCAAAAACATCGTAAGAGGGTAAAAATACTTTTTTAACTACCTTTTTTATTTCGCCATTGGCAATAAAATAAGCCGCATTGTACAAACCTTTCCCTTCCGCCGTCTTATTTTTTACGGGTAAACCTAATATGCAGGCAATATTTTTGCAATGCGGCGCTATTTTTTGGGCAGCTTGCTCGCACAGGGCGATGAAATATTCATACTCCAAAAAATCTTCGGGCGGGTAACCACAAATGGCCAGTTCGGCAAAAACCACTATATCAACCTCTTTGCTTTTGGCCAATTGAATGTGTTTAATGATATGCTCGGTATTATAATCGAAATTACCAATGCGATAATTAAGTTGCGCTAAAGCAATTTTCATAAAAGACAATTAAAAAAATATACCCACATTTAACCCTAGGTAATGGTTACGCACATACCCGCTGCCGGGTTCTCCCCCTTTTTTACCGGACACAATGTTTGCAAAACCTTTGTTAAGCGTTAAACCAAGCACTAAAGTTGTTTTTTGACCCAAATCTTGCTCCAAACCTCCGCCAATAATTAAGCCGCCCCTGTAAAAATTGACATATTTAGCAGCGTTTTGGTTATGAGCTAAAACATGGTTATCTTGCTGTACATTATAGCGCCTGCTAATGGCAAAACCGTTAGAAAGCCCCAGTTGACCGTACCACCTTTCTGCCTCTTTATTATCGATTTTCAGTTTGATGGTAAGCGGTATTTCCAAGTATTGTATTTTGTATTTCAAAGAATAAGTTAATATGCCATTATCGGGATTATAAAATGGAGGAACATTAAACTCTGTGCTTTTGCCGTTTATGGTGGTAATGATTAATCCGGTAGAAAAACTACAATCGCGCACCAAATCAAAATCGCCCAATAACCCATAAGAAAATCCTAAACTTAAACCTTCGCTTTTACCTTTATTTTTCGCTACTTTAAGAAATCCAAAGGTGGGATGGGCAGTTAAGCCTAATCTAAATTTGTGAGGAGGTTGTGCTTTCACATATCCGCCCAAAAAAAGAAGTATAATTAAAAATGATGTTTTTTTCATTGTTTCGGAGTGTTTATATTTGTTTTAATGAGTTATAATGATATTAAAAACGGTCAAATTTATCTTTTTTTTATTTGTTTGTTCGGATTTTTTTCTTGCAAACAAAATCGCAGGCCGGATACAAGCGATATCAAACTGAATATAAAAATTATGCGGTTTGATAAAGATTTATCGGCAGGTTTGGGTAAAAACATTAGTCAAACAGATCAATTTCTAAGCAAAAAATATGGAGAATTTTATGTAGATTTTGCACATCGGATAGTAGGCAGACCGGATATGAACAGCTTACAGATTTTAGAAGGTTTATATAAAGACAAAGCCTATGTTGACTTGAATCAGGAAGTGCAGCATGTTTATCCAAACTTAAGCCAACAGGAAGCCGATTTAACACAAACATTCAAGTATATCAAACATTATTATCCCAAAGCACAGATTCCAAATTTTATAGCTTTTTTATCCGGATTTGCTTACCAAACGCTTATTGGCGATGATTATTTTGGCATAGGCTTAGATATGTTTTTGGGAGCAAACAATAAATTTTACGGGGCATTAACCGAAAGTTTACCCAGTTATCAAACCAGACGATTTGCACCGAATTACATAACGCACAGAATAACAGAATATTATGTTAGAGAAAATCTGATTAAAGAGCGTGATGAAGATAAATCGCTTTTGGCAAAAATGATTTACAACGGCAAAGTTTTATATTTTCTGCAAAACGTACTTGCTGAAAAAACCCCCGATTCTGTACTTATTGGCTACACCTCCAAACAATTGGATTGGGCCAAAGCTTACGAGGGTAATATTTGGGCCTATTATTTGGAAAACAATTTTTTGTACGAAACCGATTACCCTAAAATTCAGGTTTTTATAGCCGATGGGCCGTTTACACCCGGTTTAGGCGAAAAAAACAACTCTGCGCCTAGGTTGGGCATTTTTACCGGCTGGCAAATTATAAAAAAATATATGGAACTCAACCCTGATGTTTCCATAACGCAGTTGATGGCCGAAACTGATCCTCAAAAAATACTGGCAAAATCCAAATACAAACCTAAGGAAGAGTAATAAAGCAAAAAAGATTTAAAAATAATCGGCCAATTTTATTTAAAGATCAATATTCAAATTAAACGATTAACAAACCGGTTTTAATTAAAAAAAAAGCGTTGATAAAAATAGGAGTTGTATTTAGCTAATTTAAAATGAGTTTTTTACGGATAAACAGAAATAAAATGACCATTATTGCGGTGGATTTGTGGATATTTCCATCAAAAATCCATTTGAAAGCGATATTCCAAATTGGAGTAAATATGAATTGGATGTTAAAGATGGTTTGGTTTATGACCCAACATCTTTATTTATGGAAGCCCGAAAGAAGATTACACACAACAAAGACTATATGTAATAAGGGTTTCTATGGTAATTCAACTACCCTACCTTGCATAAAATTTTGTGCTGGTAAATAAGGAAAGTAACCCGAAATCCATTACTGTAAAAACCTTTTCTCGTTATATGCACCCCATTACAAAATACACATAAATGACATTTTTAGAACTGGCTGAAAAAGTATTAAGAGAAGAAGGAAAACCATTAACTTCAAATGAAATTTGGAATATTGGAGTAAAAAAAGATTATCACAAAGAACTAAATACTGTAGGAAAAACTCCTTGGGCATCACTTGGCGCTCTAATTTATGTTAATTCTAAAGATAATCCGAAATCGATATTTGGCAAAACTGATTCAAGGCCAAAGAAATTTTACTTAAAATCTCTAATTAGCAAAATAGACCTTGAAGACACTTCCTTACCTGATGAAACCTTACCTGTAAAAAATAAAAAGTTTGAATATTTAGAAAAGGAATTGCACAAGTTTCTTGCATATTATGCATATTATCATCTGCACTGCTATACAAAAACCATAAATCATTCAATTTCTTCAAAAAAGGAATTTGGAGAATGGGTTCATCCAGATATGGTTGGTTGTTATTTTTCTATGGAAGATTGGAAAAAGGAAGTTTATGATTTGAGTGCGTCTATGGGAAACACTCCTGTTAAATTATTTTCTTTTGAACTAAAAAGAGAGCTGAGTTTCTCAAATTTAAGAGAAAATTTTTTTCAATGTGTTTCAAATTCTTCTTGGGCAAATGAGTCATATTTAGTTGCCTCTCATATTTCAGAAAATGAAGATTTTAGAGACGAGTTATCAAGACTTTCAACTTCTTTTGGAATAGGCGTCATAAAATTAAATCTGGAAGACCCCCATTCATCAGAAATTGTTATTCCTGCAAAATACAGAGAAAATATTGACTGGGAAACTGTCAATAAACTAACGATGAATAGCGATTTCAAAGAATTTATCGACATTGTTAAGACAGACCTGACAAGTAAAAAAATCCACAAAAAAGAATATGATATTGTAGATGATATTAAAAACTTAAAAATGAACTCATTTTAACTTTTTTCATATGGCACTAACTATTCTAAGTAATTCATTTTTAGCGAAAAAAAGCATGAATTATAAAATAACAAGGCTTTAGTCTAAAGAAAACTGATTGCAGTTGATAGCGCGGGAAAATGATACCTTGCATTTCGTTATTGCCAACAGAGCAACTGCCAGCGAAATAAGGTAGGGATGATAAAAGAGATACAAACGAATTATTATTGTACAGATTACCAAGAAAGTTATAATGAAATTAATTCCACCCGAAAAGCGCTTACAACCCCAAAAAAAACATTTACCATAGAAAGTTTAACGGTAGAATCAGACCTTATCCAGCGATATTTAGAAGAAAATCAAAATGTTAGTCAAAAAGAATTTATATGATAAAATATAGTTTGTCTCTATTATTTTTAAAACTAAATAATCAATTATCGATACTTAGCTACTAATCCCGATTATTTTATTCATTAATTGTTATGGGGTAGTGGAACAAAGGCCTAACTGAAGCGAGGAGTCCCATAGAGCGTTTTTTTTCTTTATGTATTTTTGGATAATGCCAAAATGGGCAAAAAGTATGCATACAGCGTTAAAAAAGTTAAATACATAAGGCCTCGCAAGCTTTTTCTGCCGCAAGCTTTTCGGCGTTTTTCTTATTATAATCGCGGCCTACGCCGAGCTTTTGGTTGTCAATAATTACCTGAACGGTAAATAATTTATCGCTTTCGCCTTCATCATTTTCAATCACTTCAAAAAGAATATCCTTACCATGACGCTGGCACCATTCAATTAATTTACTTTTGAAATTGGTTTGCGTTTTTTCAAGGGTATGAATATCTATATAAGGTTTTACAATCTGGTTTAACAAAAAGTTTTTGGTAAATTTGTATCCTTTATCCAGATAAATAGCGCCAATTAAAGCTTCAAAAGCATCGCCTAATATGGCATGATGTTTAGTATGTATATTTACCGTTTTGATATCAAATAAAATTAATTCATCCAAACCCATTTTGCGGGCAAGCTGATTAAGGTTGGCTCTGTTTACAATCTTAGATCGCATTTCTGTTAAAAAGCCTTCGTCTTTATATGGATAAGATTTGAATAAAAGTTCTGCAATAATCGCTCCCAAAAATGCATCGCCTAAAAACTCTAGACGTTCGTTACTGCTGCGGCTTCCGTTTTTTAAAATTTTTGCGGCAGAGCGATGCCTGAAGGCCATTTTATAAAGGTTTATATTGCCTGGAATAAACCCAAGTAAGCCTTTTAATTTTTTAATAAGTTGTTTATCCTTAGAAAAATAAATTTTATATAGCTGTAAAATAGGCATCAAATAAAAATACAAAGAACAGGCATAATGTAAAGTAAAAATTGCAGTACATTATAAAAACAATAGCGTTTTTTTGTTATTCTTCGTACTTTTTGAAGATAATAGAGGCGTTATGCCCTCCAAAACCAAAGGTATTACTTTGAGCTGCCCGAACAATGCGTTTCTGTGCTTTATTAAATGTAAAGTTCAATTTGGGGTCAAGTTCAGGGTCGTCAGTAAAATGGTTAATAGTTGGCGGAACGGTATCGTTTTTAATAGCTAAAATGGTAGCTATAGATTCTACCGCTCCGGCAGCGCCTAACAAGTGTCCCGTCATGGATTTGGTTGAGCTTATGTTTAATTTATAAGCGTGCTCGCCAAATAACTCTGCGATGGCTTTTGATTCTTGCACATCGCCAAGCGGAGTAGAAGTACCGTGAACATTAATGTAATCAATGTCGGCAATATTCAAGCCGGCATCTTTTAAAGCATTTGCCATCACCATACGAGCTCCTAAACCATCGGGATGCGGAGCGGTAATATGGTACGCATCGGCGCTCATACCCCCGCCTACTATTTCGGCGTAAATTTTAGCCCCTCTGGCCTTGGCATGCCCCAACTCTTCAAGAATAATTGTTCCGGCGCCTTCGCCGGCTACAAAACCGTCTCGATCTTTATCAAAAGGACGAGAGGCCGTTTGGGGGCTGTCGTTTCTGGTAGAAAGGGCATGCATGGCGTTAAAACCACCCATGCCGGCTTCATTTATGATGGCTTCAGAGCCGCCGCTTATAATCACCTCGGCTACGCCTAAACGAATGTAGTTAAAAGCATCGATAAGCGCATTGGTGCTTGATGCACACGCAGATACCGTTGCAAAGTTTGGGCCGCGAAGCCCATATTTCATAGAGATATGCCCGGGGGCAATATCAATAATCATTTTTGGAATGAAGAAAGGACTATAACGCGGGGTTCCATCGCCTTTGGCAAAGTTACTTACCTCGTCTAAAAAAGTTTTAAGCCCTCCGATTCCGGTACCCCAAATTACGCCAATATGGTTGGTGTTTAGCTTTGAGAAATCAAAACCGCCGTCTTTTACCGCTTCATCAGTTGCAACAAGAGCATATTGTACAAAAGGATCCAGCCTACGAGCTTCTTTTTTGTCCAAAAAATCTTCAGGATTAAAATTTTTAACCTCGCAAGCAAATTTGGTTTTAAACTTTTCGGTATCAAAATTCTTTATAAGAGCAGCGCCGCTTACCCCATTTACCAAATTATTCCAAAACTCAGGAACAGTATTGCCAATTGGCGTAAGCGCACCTAAACCTGTTACTACAACTCTTTTTAATCCCATCTATGGTATTACACGTAATAAAATGTATGTTTATTACTTAACGTTTTTTTCTAAATAAGCAATCGCTTGCCCAACAGTACCGATAGTTTCTGCTTGATCATCAGGAATGGCTACGTTAAATTCTTTTTCAAATTCCATGATTAACTCAACGGTATCTAAAGAATCAGCGCCAAGGTCGTTGGTGAATGAAGCCTCGGGGGTAACTTCATTTTCGTCTACTCCTAGTTTTTCTACGATAATAGCCTTTACTCTTGAAGCAATATCAGACATAACTTTTATAATTTAAATGGTTAAAAATTTAGTGCAAAGAAAAATAAATTTCCGACACTTTTCAAATGTTTTTATTTATCAGTCAAATTTGACTTTTTTGTCAAGTTTAGAATAAAATTAGTTTTTAATTTCGTAATATAAAAAATAAAAAGTTTTGAACAAAACATATATCAAACTTACCTTAGACCTCAATTTTGTTTTAATTGTCATTACATCCTCATTAAAAGACTATATGCTTTGCCATCAGGTAAATAAAGCATTAACATTTGATTTTGCTAAAATAGAAGATCATAAAGTATTTTTTAATATTGATGAAGAACCGCTGAGTTTTTCCAAGTATTTTTATTTTATGGAAGAGAGCGGGCAGGAACTTTATTTGGTATCAAACCGCAATCGGGAAGGTTTTTTGGTGCCTGAGATGAAAAAAGTAGATTTTTTTATGATTGCCAAGCCATATTTAACCAAAGAAAGTCAGAAAGAAATTCTCATTAAGCTAAATAAGATTACTAATGTGCAGGTTGCAGCCGTTATAGACATTTGCAAACTTAAATCAAAAGAAAACCTTATAATGTAAATTTTTATGGTCGGCGTAATAAATACGCTATATTTGGCATTTAATTTAAAACAGAAGAAGTATAAATTTGGCAAAATCGAACTCAAGAATGGTTTTTGAGAGTTGGCCAATCATAAAAATCATTAAAAATAAATGAAACCTTTTCATTCAAGAACCAAGATAGTTGCCACCTTAGGCCCGGCATCGTCTGAGCCTGAAGTATTGTATGGCATGTTTAATGCTGGTTTGGATGTTTGTAGATTGAACTTTTCGCACGGTTCTCATGCCGATCACCAAAAGTCGATAGATATCATTAAGGAACTTAATAAAAAATATCATTATAATGTAGGCATTTTGGCCGACCTGCAGGGTCCTAAAATCCGTATTGGCACCGTAAAAGAAGGCGGCGTTCATTTGATAAATGACACCAAAATCGTTATCACTACCCAAGAATGTGTGGGCAATCAAGAACGCATACATATTACATATTCGGAATTTCCGAAAGATGTTAAGGCCGGAGAAATCATTTTATTAGATGATGGTAAACTGCAAATGCGTGTTTTAGAAACCAATTACAAAGATGAAGTTACTTGTTTGGTGGTACACGGAGGCTCTTTAACCTCTAAAAAAGGAGTAAATTTGCCAAATACAAAAGTTTCTATCCCTTCTTTAACGGAAGAAGACAAGCAAAACCTTCTTTTTGTACTAAAAAATGATGTGCAATGGATTGGTTTATCTTTTGTGCGGAATGCGGCAGATATTATTGAACTGAAAGAAATTATTAAGGCCGAAGGTAAAAATGCTAAAGTAGTGGCAAAAATTGAAAAACCGGAGGCCGTTGCCAATATAGATGAGATTATAGCGGTTAGTGATGCGGTAATGGTTGCCCGAGGCGATTTGGGGGTAGAAATGCCGATGGAAGAAGTGCCTTTGTTGCAAAAAATGATTGTTGCCAAATGCAGAGAAGCTTCTAAACCGGTAATTATTGCTACGCAAATGCTGGAAAGCATGATTACAACCCCACGGCCTACCCGCGCCGAAGTTAATGATGTGGCTAATTCGGTGCTTGACGGGGCTGACGCGGTTATGCTTAGCGGAGAAACGTCTGTAGGGGAATTTCCGTTAATTGTGATTGAAACCATGCAAAAAATCATTTCCAACATTGAAGCCAATAACTATCCCTTCCATGTAGAAAAACTTTTGAAACCCGATGCGCCAACTTTTTTAGGCGATGCGGTTTGCGATTCGTCCTGTCTTATGGCTAAACAGACCGGAGCGGTTGGTATTGTTTCAATGACCTCAAGCGGTTATACTGCTTTTGAACTTTCCAGCCACCGACCGGAAGCGCCCATTTTTATATTTACGGGTAACAGAAACATCTTAAACACGCTTAGTTTGGTTTGGGGCGTAAGAGGCTTTTATTACGATAAATTTGAAAGTACCGATAAAACTTTTACAGATGTAAATAATTTCCTGAAAAAACAGAAATTGATAAAAAAAGGCGATATTATTATTAACACAGCTTCTATACCTATGGAACACAAGGGGAGAACCAACATGCTGAAAGTTACGGTTGTAGACTAAATAAGTATAAGCTCTGTTTACAGGGTTTTTATTGATAAAAGTGTTTGAGGAGAGGTGTCTGAGCGGCCTAAAGAGCAAGCCTGGAAAGTTTGTATACCGGCAACGGTATCGAGGGTTCGAATCCCTCCCTCTCCGCAGAGAAGACTTATAATATGGCAGATTCAAGTTACAAGTGCAACGGGTTAATTAATTGGGTTTAAATAAAGTTAAGTATAAAAATCTGTATGGGTTTTTATAACCCAAATATTTTCTGTGCCTGTTATTAAGTTTGTTTTGAAATGTTTACGAAGTATTTCGGCTCATAGTTGAGATTTGATTTTTTAGGTGAGTATTGTTAGAAGAGTTTGTTGGTATTTTCACTAAGCCAGTGCTGCTGGAAGCTGTAATAGTCAAGAAGTAATCAACCCCTGAAGTTTTTGAGCTATAAATTGATGGCCGGAGAACTCCTTTTCGGTTTTGATTTACATAGCCTTCGTCATTTTTCATCGCTTGGAATAGAAGCCAGATTTAATTCCATTTGGATATTAACACGCTTATAGGGACTTGGAAGCCCCATTATTTTTTTAAAACCAATTTTTTCATACAGGCTGATGGCCGGTTTTAGTACGGTATTGCTTTCAAGGTATAATTTAGAAGCTCCTGATTCTATTGCTGCATTAACCACCGCTTTTGCCAATAACCAACCTATATGCAGGCCTTGCGCTTTAGGCGAAACCGCCATTTTTACCATTTCGTAATCATAATTGCCATCGTTGGTTTTGATAAGAGCGCAAACTCCAATAGGCTCGCCATGATAAAGAGCCACAAATATTTTCCCGCCTTTATCCAAAATGTATTCTTTCGGATTATCCAATATTTTGTAATCCGTTTCTTCCATTTCAAAATAGGCAGAAATCCATTCTTCGTTTAGCGATTTAAATACCTGTTGATATTTCTCTTCATAAGCCACAATTTGTACATCTTTGTTTTCCCGAAGGTTCTTTTGCTCTTGTACTCTTTTTAAGAACGACTTTTTTTCCAACAAAAATTCCCATTCTTTGAGGGCTTCCCAAAAATTATGTCTTGTTTCATTGAGCATGTTTTCAATAGCAGCGTCAATATCCAAATACAACGTTTTAAATTTTTCGGAAAGTTTAACTCCTTTTTCGGTCAATCTTACCTTATTTATGCGTTTATCGGCAGATTTTAAATTTTCACACAAACCTGCCGTGACCATTTCTTTAATAACTTTTGTAACCGAAGGCTGAGAACACCCTGTATATTCTGCTATTTCGGTAATGGTTTGCTCCCCTTCTTCAAAAAGCGTAAAAAATACCGGAAACCATTTTGGCAGGAATTCTGTTCTATACAAACCATAAATTCTGCCAACGTCGTCAGTTATTTTATCGGTTAGTAACCCGAGCCTGCTACCCAAAGCTATCTTGCCTGTTTTTTCAAACAATTTCATAACACCATACAATTTTATAACCGAATTAAATATATAAATATTTCTCAAATGAATTGGTATAAATGGCGTAAGGAGCGATAGCTTTTTAAAACAAAAGATATTTGTGCCGATTTTTTTAAAAAATAAGAATTTTTCAGTCTGGTAATGCTCAAAACAATTATTTCAAAATTACATGCTGCATTTTGATTAATTAAAGATAGGATTTGTTTAGGGCAAATGTACATTAAACGAAACTTAGGCTAAACCGGAGGCGCATCAATTGGGTAAATGTAAATATTTCTATGTAAGTTTAGCCAAATGTTAAAACGCGTATGTTTTGTTTGGCGGGTTGGTTTATACGATAATTTGATACAAAATGAAAGAAAAAATACAACAATTGGCGATACAAATATTTGAAGAAGTGGTGGGCTACCGGCATTATTTACATGCGCATCCGGAGCTTTCTTTTCAAGAATTTGAAACCTCCAAATTTGTGAAAGAGAAGTTAGCCGGTTGGGGCATTGAGTTTATAGAAATGGCCGGCACAGGGGTTGTTGGTTTAATTAAAGGTTCAAAGCCGTCAGGCGGGGTTATTGCTTTGCGAGCCGATATGGATGCATTGCCTGTTCAAGAAACAAACGATAAATTTTATCGGTCTAAAAAGCAAGGAGTTATGCATGCTTGCGGGCATGATGTTCATACTTCATCGCTGTTGGGTACGGCGTATATTTTAAATCAATTGAAAGATGAGTTTGAAGGAACCGTGAAATTGATTTTTCAACCTGCCGAAGAGCTTTTGCCAGGCGGAGCCGATATTATGATTAAAGAGGGAGTGCTTGAAAATCCTCAGCCGCAAGCTGTTGTTGGCCAGCATGTAATGCCTTTAATTGAATGTGGAAAGGTAGGGTTTAAAAAAGGCATTTATATGGCCTCAACCGATGAACTGTATGTAACCGTAAATGGAAAAGGGGGGCATGGTGCGCAGCCGCATCAAAATATAGATCCGGTATTAATTACCGCTCATATTATTTTAGCGTTACAGCAGATTGTAAGTCGACGGTCAGATCCGCGCTTACCTTCGGTTTTATCTTTCGGGAAGGTAATGGCTATGGGCGCTACCAATATTATCCCTAACCAAGTTAAATTGGAAGGCACCTTTAGAACCTTGAATGAAAAATGGCGCGAGCAGGCGCATCAATTAATGAAGAAAATGGCCGAAGGTATTGCCGAAAGTATGGATGGCTCTTGTCATTTCCATATTCATAAAGGATATCCTGTTTTAATAAATGAAGAAAAATTAACAAGCAATGCCAGACAGTTTGCCGAAGAATATTTAGGCAAAGAAAATGTGGTTGATCTCGATATTTGGATGGCGGCAGAAGATTTTTCGTATTATTCTCAACTTACCAATGCTTGCTTTTATCGTTTAGGAACTGGTAATGCCGCAAAAAATACTTTACATTCGGTACATACTTCAAATTTCGATATCGACGAAGACGCATTAAAAATTTCGACCGGTTTAATGGCCTATATTGCCTTAAAACAATTAGGTAATTTTGGTTAAATTGATAAAAAATCATTGGTTTGATTTTGACAAAAACTAATGAGATTACACAAACTGAGCGCCAAAAGATGGGTGGTGGGAAGAACTCGTGGACGAGAAACTTCAGAAGGCTCAGCAAGGATTTTGAATTCTTGTTAGAATTTTCTCAAGCTATGCTATATCCGAGATTATTTTGAATAAAATTTAAACAATTTCTTAGTTAAAACCGCTCAAGTTAAAATTTAGTTACTTAAAAAAACAATTTATATAGCATATTAATTACTTTGGCAAAATAAAATGATTTTATAAATTTGCGCCATCAAAAAGGGGGGTGCCTTGTTTTAAAAAACACAAATAAAGGCTGAGATCATACCCATTTTAAGGCAAAAATTATTTGGAAGCGCTGTATTTATAAACATGGCTCAATATTTAATTTAAGTCTTAAAAACACCTGAACCGGGTAATGCCGGCGTAGGGATAAGTATGAAGTTTAACTAAAAGTTGGGAGTACCCCTACTTCTAACGGGTTTAACTTAAAAAATTAAAACTTTGAAAAAATTTGTTTTTGTAGCATTTGCTACCATGTTGTGTCCGGTTTTGCTTTGGGCTCAATTCAGTATCAGCGGAAAAATTTCTGAAAAAAACAACGTTGCCTTAATTGGCGCAAGCGTCAAACTAAAAGGTAAAAAGATTTCTCTTGTCAGTAACGCCGATGGCATGTACGAGCTTACCAATCTGTTGCCAGGCAATTATGTGGTTATGGTAAGTTATGTTGGTTTTTCTACACAAGAAAAAAGCATCTATTTACAAGCCAACAGTAAGTTGGATTTTATGCTATTGCCGCTTTGCTTAATGGCCGATGAAATAGCGGTTAGCGCTACTCGTGCGGCCAAAAATTCTGCTAGTGCTTATCGGAATATGAACAAAGAAGAAATTGCCAAGTACAATCATGGGCAAGATTTACCTTATTTATTGAACCAAATACCCTCTGTGGTGGTAACAAGCGATGCGGGAACCGGAATTGGTTATACAGGCGTCCGCATTCGGGGTAACGATATCACGCAAATTAACGTTACCTTAAATGGCATTCCGCTAAACGATGCCGAAAGCCAAGGCTGTTTTTTTGTCAATTTACCTGATTTTGCTTCTTCTATTGATAACATACAGATTCAGCGAGGCGTTGGCGCCAGCGCCAATGGCACAGGCGCCTTCGGAGCCAGTTTAAATATACAAACAACCACCAGAACAGACAGCGCCTATGTCGAAATAAACAACACCATCGGCTCTTTTAACTCTTTAAAAAACACGCTGAATGTGGGCTCCGGCCTAATCAATAATAAATTTACGTTTGACGCCCGTTTATCCAGAATCAAATCTGACGGGTATGTAGACAGGGCTTCATCAAACCTAAAATCTTTTTTTATTACCGGCGCTTATTATGGCAAAAATGATATTTTACGCACCAACGTATTTAGCGGATCCGAAAAAACCTATCAGGCTTGGAACGGCATTGATGAAGAAACTTTAAAAACAAACCGTACGCATAACGATTATACCTATGACAACCAAACCGACAACTATCAGCAAGACCACTATCAACTACTCTACACCCGCAATTTAAACGCTAAGTTAGTTGCCAATGCGGCCTTACATTATACCTATGGCCGCGGTTATTATGAACAATACAAAGGAGGTGAAAATTTAGCGGATTATAATATTAAAGCTGTAACAGCAGGTACATCGGTCATTAATCAATCTGATTTGGTACAGCGGTTATGGTTAGATAACGATTTTTACGGCACTACTTATTCATTAATTTATACTCCGCAAAGCGATTTGAATATTACTTTGGGCGGAGCCTATAACCAATACAAAGGACGCCATTTTGACGAGGTTATTTGGGCTCAATTTGCCAATTATGATGCAAGCAATTCGTTAAGGCACATTTATAACAAAAATAACGCCTTTAAAACCGATTTTAATATTTACGCCAAGGGTTCTTACCGGCTAAACAAGCTGAATATTTTTGCCGATTTGCAATATCGAAGTATTTTTTACTCTTATTTTGGTTTTGATGAGCAGGCTTCTCTCGCACAACAATGGGCAAGGTTAACGTTTTTCAATCCTAAATTTGGGTTAAGCTGCAACATCAACTCCAAAACCAATATTTATGCTTCGGCAGCCGTTGGCCATAAAGAACCCAATAGAGATGATTTTATCTATAGCAACACCATAAGCAAGCCTAATCCCGAGTCTTTAATTGATTTTGAAGCGGGTTATCGCACACAAAAAAACAAGTTTACCGCTAACTTAAACGGTTTTGCAATGATTTACAAAAACCAACTGATAAATACCGGACAACTAACTAACGTGGGTGGGTCAAAACGTCAAAACGTACCAAACAGTTACCGATTAGGCATTGAGTTTGAGGGCCGTTGGCAAATCTTAAAAACGTGGTACTGGCAAGCTGCCGCAACATTAAGCCAAAACAAAATTAAAGCGTTTACAGAGTATGTTTACGATAAAACCGGGCTTAATAAGCTAACCAATTTATACCATCATACAGAGATTTCATTTTCTCCTTCGATGGTGGCTTCAAGCGAAATCGGTTTCAATCCGTTTAAAAACGCAGAGATTGCCTTTTTAAGTAAATACGTTGGCAAACAATATTTAGATAATACGCAAAGCGACGGACGAAAATTATCTGCGTTTTTTCTAAACGATGTTCGCTTGGATTATCAATTTGCTTTTACAGGCGTAAAAAATGTGGCATTAACATTATTAATCAACAATATTTTCAACGAGAAATATCAAAGCAATGGTTCTGTTTATATGGAACTTATAAACGAAAAAATTAGTCGTTATACGTTTTATTACCCTCAAGCAACCGCCAATTTTTTGTTAAGTTTAAATGTGAAATTTTAATTCTTTATCCGATTCCAAAAAAGAAATTTAACGATTTAAAAAGCCTGCGCTTAAAATGGGCGGAGATAGGGCAAAGCCTTATCTTTCGCTTTTTTACTCCAAATAGCGTAATATTTTTGTTAAGAAACCATTTGAATTTTATTCACGAATAATTTTTATGATTGCCGGATAAGTATAGCTTGAGAAGATTCTAATAAGAATTCAAAATCCTTGCTGAGAGCCTTCGGAAACGTAAATTTTCCAACCACGAGAAGATCCTTTCTAATGCCATGCGCTACTGAAAGCCCGTTTTCAGCATAATAAACAGGGAATCAAAATATCACCAAGGCTGTGTTTAGGTTTGCGGTTTGTTTCTCTATGAAATTTTCTATCTTTTGCCTTTGGGGGTTGCTTAGTTTGTGTGGCCTCATTCGTTTTTTGTAGAAAATCAAACTGATAATTTTTACAACTATTTCGAAACTTTTTATAAACTTCTCAACGATGTATTTTTAAACAGTTTTTACAAATTTTAATCCTGTTTTCATTGTTTTGGATTTATGATAAAAAATGCATTACTTTTAATGTTAAAAATATAAAGGCTGTTTAAATGGCGGTTAATAAATTTCTTTTTTACTTAACGCTGGGGTGGAAACACGTTGTTAGCTTGGAAGCATTAGGTCATCAGTTGTTTATTTTGGCTTTAATGGCGGTGTACACACATTGTAATCTTAAACAGGTACTTATTCTGTTGGCAGCTTTTATCATCGGCTACTCTTTAACATTGTTGCTCAGTGTATTATATTTAATTCATTTCCAAACAAAGTGGATAGCATTTTTAATTCCATGTACTATTTTTATTACCTCTTTAGCCAATCTTTTCAGAACTAATTTTTATAAAAAAGGTTAACAGAAATTATTATTTTGCTTTATTTTTCGGAATAATACATGGGATGGGCTTTGCCGATTTTATCCGAATGACCTTAGCAAAGGAACAAAATATGGGATGGGGTTTGTTCGGTTTTAATTTAGGATTGGGGTTTGGGCAAATATTTTTTATAATTGCTGTTTTGGTGGTAACTTTTATTGTGTTTGATTTTTTTAGATTAAAGCAACGGGAATGGGTTTATTTCTGTCTGCATCAGTTTTTAGCTTGGCTTTGAAAATGGCTTTAGAAAGAATTCCAATTTAAATTTAATAATATGAAAAAGATATATTTTATAACATGTGCGGTTTTTGCTTTTTATCAGGTTAAAGCCCAAAATATTCAAAATAACCCCGGCAGTAATCATGGAAATAAATTTGAGCAGTTGGGTACTATTTTAAGCTCCCCGAATGAACAACGTACCGCTAGCGGCGCACCAGGCGCAAAATATTGGCAACAACGTGTTGATTATGATATAAAATGTACTTTAGACGAGAAAAACCTTACTCTGAAGGGGTCAGAAACCATTACCTATTTTAATAATTCGCCGGATCCGTTAACATATATTTGGATTCAGTTAGATGAAAACCAGCATAACAACCTGAAAAATGCCAATTATCAAAACAGTTCAAAAATGCCTCAAAGGATTTCCTCTTCACAGGTTGACGAGGAAACCAATGCGCTAACAAAACCTGATAACGGTTATGGATTTAATATTCTTAAAATAACCGATGGTGCCGGCAAAAATTTAAAATATACCATCAACAAAACCATGATGCGTGTTGAGATGCCAACACTTAGAGCTAATGGGCAGTTTGTATTTAAAATAGATTGGAATTATAAAATTTTAAATAGAATGATTAGCGGCGGTCGTGGCGGATATGAGTTTTTCCCGCAAGACGGGAATTATCTGTTTACCATAACTCAATGGTATCCTCGTTTATGTGTGTACAGCGATTTTCAAGGATGGCAAAATCATCAGTATACCGGGCGCGGCGAATTTGCCCTTTCCTTTGGTAATTTTAAAGTGCAAATGACAGTGCCTGCCGATCATATTGTGGGCGCAACAGGTCAATGTTTAAATTATAGTGCGGTATTAACTCCTAAGCAACTGGCCAGGTATAACAAAGCCAAAACCACCGTTGCCGCTCCGGTAGAAATAGTAACATTAGAAGAGGCAAAAAAAGCCGAAACTAAAAAGTCAGACGTTAAAAAAACATGGGTTTTTGAGGCTAAAAACGTAAGAGATTTTGCTTGGACGTCATCTCGAAAATTTGTTTGGGATGGTATGGTTCAACCCGTTAACGGAAATAATGTAATGTGCATGAGTTATTATGGTAAAGAAGCCTACAATCTGTATAGTAAATTCTCTACACGCGTGGTAGCCCACACCATTAAAACTTATTCTGATTTTACCATCCTTATCCATATCCGGTAGCGCAAAGCGTAGAGGCCGCAAATGGAATGGAATACCCCATGATTTGCTTTAATTACGGCAGAACCGATACCGACGGCACTTATAGCGAAAGCACTAAGAACGGGATGCTGGGAGTGATAATACATGAGGTTGGGCATAATTTCTTCCCAATGATTTTAAACAGCGATGAAAGGCAATGGACTTGGCTGGATGAAGGATTAAATTCTTTTGTGCAATATTTAACCGAGGAGCTTTGGGATAATAAATTTCCAGGTAAAAGAGGCCCCGCCTACACCGTTATCCCCTACATGAAATTGCCAAAAGATCAGCTAGAACCAATCATGTCTAACTCAGAAAATATCGTAAACCCCGGCCCTAACGGATACAACAAACCGGCAGCCGCCTTAAACATTTTGCGAGAAACCATCATGGGGCGAGAGCTGTTCGATTACGCTTTTAAACAATACGCAAAACGATGGGCTTTTAAACACCCCACGCCGGCTGATTTTTTCAGAACCATGGAAGATGCCAGCGGCGAAGATTTGGATTGGTTTTGGAGAGGCTGGTTCTACGGAACAGACCCCTGCGACATCTCTTTGGATGAAGTAAAATATGCCAAACCAGATTACTCGTCAGCAAATGAAACACCCTTGCCCCCCTCGCTCAAGCAAATAGACAAACCGATTGTAAATGACTTTGAGGATATCTCTAAAATTAGAAACAGACAAGACCCGTCAATTAAGTTTTATACCGATAAAGATTTAGCTGCCAGAGATTTTTACTGGAAATACGCTCGTGATTTGGTACAAACAGATACCACCGGTTTAGCTGATAAAACAAAACCCAAACGATTACCAATGGAAAACTTTACAGAAGAAGAAAAAGTAAAATACGGCAATAAATTTTTTTATGAACTGAATTTTAGCAATAAAGGAGGCTTAGTGATGCCAATTATTGTGGAGTTTTCTTTTAAAGACGGCAGCAAGGTTGTTGATAGAATTCCGGCTCAAATTTGGAGGCAGGACGAACAAAAAAACGTCTAAGGTTTACGTTTGGGATAAAGAAGTAGCCTCTATTCAGTTAGATCCTATGCGTGAAACAGCAGATATAGACGAAAGTAATAATATCTGGGGAGGGGATTCACAGCCGTCAAAAATTCAATTGTTTAAAGGGCGAACAGAGGGCGCACCGCCTAGAGGGCAGTCTACGGGCGTTAATCCGATGCAGTTTGAGAAAAAAAATAAATAAACTCAAACCGCCTTCCTGTTATTAAATTCAATTTTCGAAATAAAAGCTTTGCCATTTTGCAGAGCTTTTTATTTGCTTGTTGCGTTTTTTTATCTTTCCTTGTTGGTAATAAACTTGTGTTTTATTCCCCTTTAAGCTTTTGTTAAAACAAGATGATTTTCAAAAAAATAAAGAAGAAGTTTCTTTTGACTGCTCCTTAAAGCCTTTTAATGCAGATATTGCTTTATATTTGTTTGTAATGAAATTTAAACTCATTTCTGATTACCAACCAACCGGCGATCAGCCTAATGCTATCAAAGAATTGGTTGCCGGGGTAAAAGCCGGCGAACATTATCAAACGCTGTTGGGGGTAACCGGTTCGGGAAAAACCTTTACCATTGCCAATGTAATTGAGCAAACGCAAAAGCCAACGCTGGTTTTAAGTCATAACAAAACTTTGGCCGCTCAGCTTTACGGAGAAATGAAGCAATTTTTCCCCGAAAATGCGGTAAACTATTTCGTTTCTTACTACGATTATTATCAGCCGGAGGCTTATATTCCGACAACCAATACTTACATTGAAAAAGATTTAAGCATTAACGAAGAGATAGAAAAATTAAGATTACGCACCAGCTCGGCTCTGATAAGCGGCAGGCGAGATGTAATTGTGGTGTCTTCTGTTTCCTGTATTTATGGAATGGGAAATCCGGAAGATTTTTCTCGTTCGGTATTTAGAATAGGCGTAGGAACAAAAATCAGTCGTAATGCATTTTTGCATAGTTTGGTAGAAATTCTTTACGTCCGTACCATTAACGACTTTAAACGAGGTACTTTCCGTGTTAAAGGAGATACCGTTGATATTTTTCCGGCTTATTTGGATCATGCTTACCGAATTTCTTTTTTTGGAGATGATATTGAAGAATTATCAGTTATAGATTCGATAAGCGGGAAAACCATAGAGAAACTGGATAACATGGCTATTTATCCGGCTAATTTGTTTGTTACCCCCAAAGCTCGGTTTAATCAATCTATCAGAGAAATTCAGGAAGAGTTGGAGCTTCGTAAAAATCAATTGATAACCGGCAAACAATTACCGGAGGCTAAACGTTTGGAAGAAAGGGTAAATTTCGATATCGAAATGATAAAAGAACTTGGCTATTGTTCGGGTATCGAAAACTACTCAAGATTTTTTGACGGTCGTTTGCCGGGCATGCGTCCTTTCTGTCTTTTAGATTATTTTCCTGATGATTATTTGATGGTGATTGACGAAAGTCACGTAACCGTTCCGCAAATCAGAGCCATGTATGGGGGCGATAGGTCTCGCAAAATGGCTTTGGTAGAATACGGCTTTCGCTTGCCGTCAGCGTTAGATAACCGGCCATTAAATTTTGATGAATTTGAGTGTTTGGCGCCGCAAACCATTTACGTAAGCGCAACCCCTGCCGATTACGAATTAGAAAAATCAGACGGGGTGGTAATTGAGCAGGTTATCCGGCCTACCGGATTATTAGACCCTGTTGTCGAAGTACGCCCGGCCATTAATCAGGTAGACGATTTGTTGGACGAGATAGACAAAATGGTAAAAATCGGCGACAGGGTTTTAGTTACCACATTAACCAAACGCATGGCCGAAGAACTGGCCAAATATATGGCTCGACTAAATATCAGATGTCGTTATATCCACTCAGAAATAAAAACCTTAGAACGCGTAGAAATTTTACGAGGGCTGCGTTTGAAAGAGTTTGATGTGTTGATAGGTATTAATTTGTTACGCGAAGGCTTAGATTTACCCGAAGTTAGTTTAGTAGCAATTTTAGACGCCGATAAAGAAGGTTTTTTACGTTCAGACAGATCCTTGATTCAAACCATTGGCCGCGCTGCCCGTAATGATAGGGGTCGCGTTATTATGTATGCCGACGGAATGACTCAAAGTATGGAACGAACCATCGAAGAAACCAACCGACGACGAGAAAAGCAGATTGCTTACAATTTGGAAAACGGTATAACTCCCAAAACCGTAGGTAAATCTAAAGATGAAATTTTAGAACAAACATCGGTTTTAGAAGTTTCAGAAAAAGCAAAGGCTCGAGCAAAGGCTTATATTGAGGTTAATCAGATTAGCATTGCAGCAGATCCGGTAGTGCGATATATGAGTAAGCCGGAGTTACAAAAAGTTATTGATCTATCCAGAAAGAAAATGCAAAAAGCGGCAAAGGAAACAGATTTTTTACTGGCTGCCCGTTTACGAGATGAGATGTTTGCCTTGGAGAAACTTTTCGAAGAAAGATTTGGCAAATCAGCTTGATGCAATCGTTTGCGCAAACCATGATTAATCATAACCCTACTATTAGCTGTTTTCAGCTAATGCGTTTGCACAAATTACTTTTCCTTTCGGCAGAGGTTAGCCACAATAAAAAACCGGCGTTTTAAAGAGCCAAGCTAAGAAACTGTTTAAATCTTTTCAAAATCATTGAAAGGATACAATAAAAAAAACCTGCCTATGCAACGTATAGACAGGTAGTACTTACAAATAAAAAATTTTACGCACAACTTCAGACTCCACACTCTTTAACCTTAATTCACTCCATCAAGCATGCGGCAACAAACAATATTTGTAAAATTAAAAACCTACTAAAACAAATATAAGTAAAATAAAAATGACAAACAAAAAATTATCAGGTAACAAGGTTGCTTTTAATTATGAAATTATTTTACGGTTTACGGCTCAACTGCAATCAGCTTTTCTACCAAGCCTTATCGCCTACCAAAGGCACAAATCGAAAAGTATCTAACTCAATTTTTTCGAAATCGTTCTCGTCCAAACGTAGCACAGTAACCATTTTTTGTAATTTTTCATCGCCTACAGGAATAACTAAAATACCTCCGATGCGAAGCTGACAAAGTAATATATCGGGTACAAAAGGCGCTCCGGCAGTCACAATAATTTTATGATAAGGAGCATATTCTTGCATCCCTTTTGAGCCGTCGCCCAGAAAAAAATGGGCATGATAACCCATACCTGGTAAAACCTTGATAGTGCGTTTATAAATATTCTCTTGTCTTTCAATAGTATATACATCGGCGCCTAACTCCATTAAAATACAGGTTTGATAACCCGAGCCGGTTCCTATTTCCAATATCTTATCCCCTTTTTTAACATGCAAAAGTTCTGTTTGATAGGCAACTGTATATGGCTGAGAAATGGTTTGACCATCGCCTATGGGAAACGCAATATCTTTATATGCCTGATTCCAAAATGTTTCATCGAAAAAAAAATGCCGAGGTACTTTAGCTATTGCTGCTAAAACATTTTCGTCAAAAATTCCACGTTCCCTTAGTAAAGAAACCAGTTTTTTTCTTGCACCCTTCTCGCGGTAATTATCAACAAATTTATAAGCCATTTTACTCAAAATTACTTTTTAGTATGTAAATCACACATTATTTTAAAATAACAACCTATAACTACCACTCAATCAATTAAAAAAAATACAAACCATTGCAAACCGTGATTATATTTTTAGAATAGGCTTATAAAAATGATTTTGGTAAAGTTTTTAAAATAAAAAACAATTTGATTGTCTGCTTTGATACATAACACAATTTTTTGGTAAGAGTCTTAATAAATAATTTGACTTAGGCATTTAATTTATTGACTTAGGCACTTTGTTATTAACATTAAAAGCAGTAAATTTGGGGAAACACTATCATCTATTATGGAGCAAAGATTTCAAAGCCTGTCTCTTTTTGAGTTTCAAGATCGTTTCCCGACAACGGGAGCCTGCCTTTCATACTTAGCGGATCTCAAGTGGGGCAATGGCTACCGTTGTCGAAAATGCGGCCATGGAAATTCATGCAAAGGAGTCCCTGCGGGTTCCCGTCAATGTACCGGTTGCAACTATACCGAATCCCCCACCGCAGGTACGCTTTTTCACAAGGTGAAGTTCGACTTGGTAAAGGCCTTCTATATCGTGTATTTTGTCAGCGTCA